>CAUYPK010016156.1:0-18038 GCA_963574355.1 Loris lydekkerianus | reverse complement strand
AAAAGTATCCAATGTACTCAGCCCTACTATGAAGCTAAACTATAGCTTTCACATGAAGGCTATAACCCAACTATACCACAAGACTATGGGGAAAGGACCAAGGAAGGGGAAGGGAGAGGGGAGGTTTGGGTGGAGGGAGGGCAATGAGTCGGGCCACATCTATGGTGCATATTTTTATCTATAATAAAAATTAAAAAATCAAAAAAAAAAACAAAAAAAAACAACAACAAAAAAAGAGAAGTAAAAAGGAGTCATCTCAACAGAGTAGTAGCATTAGCTGCTGTAACAAATAAGCCCCTAGTTCATAGTTTAACATGATAAGAATGACTTTCTAGGGTGTCACTCATTCAAGTGACTCAGGGATCCTGGCTCCTTCTAGCCTATGATCTTCCAGAGCTTCAGAATCATCATTTCAAGTACAATAGTTGGAAAAAAGAGAGTTTATGTAAAATATTGCATGGAGTGTTTTATAGCTAAGCCAAATATTAGTTATTTATCAATTATCTATTGTCTTAGCTTAAAACGACAAATATATATTATATAGTTTATGTGGGTCAGAAATTCAAGAGCAGCTTAACTGAGTAGTTCTGGCTCTGGGTCTCTTGCGAGGCAGCAATTAAGGTTTGTCCGGGTTATAGTCATCTGAAGGCTTGAATGAGATCAGAGGATTTTCTTCTAAGAGGGCTCACTCATGGCTATTGGCACTTCTTTGCTGGCTGTTGGCAGGAGGCCTCAGTTCCTTGGCATGTGGAACTTTCCATTGTGCTGATTGAGTGTTCTCACAACATGGCAGCTAGCTTCCCCCAGAGCCGGTTATGGGGGGGAGAGGGAGGGGTGTGAACATGAAGTGGAAGCTCTTTTAAGATCCAGTCTCAGAGGCAATATGCTGCCACTTCTGCCATATATTTTCATTAGAAAAGAAACACTAAGTCCAACCCATATTCAAGAGGTGGGGAGCTGAGCTCCATTTCTTGAAAGGAGCAGTATCAAAGACTTTGTGGACACATTTTAAAGCTACTGTAGTCTGGAAATAACTATTACTTCTGTCCAGATTCTGTTGGCATAAATCAGCCATGTGATTAATGAATTAAATGAATGTCTGTGAAATGTTGTCTCTGAGCACATAAAGGAGAGAAGCATGGGAGACTCGGTAGAAAATACCTGTGTGCTTATTAGCATATGTGGAGGGGCTGGCTAGTAAATGGGGAGAAGGTTGAGGAGGACTTGATGGAAACACTGACATTTGAATATAGGTAGGATTTGTGTGCATAGAGATGGGGGAGCACTTCAAGTGGAAAAATAAACCAAAGGACATGGAGGCAGGAAATAGGAGACAGCTGTAGCCTGGTCAAAATGAAGGAGCTAAAGATAAGGTTCGAAAGACGTGCTGAGACCATGAGGAATTGTGCAAAAATGAAGTTTTTTGATAAGTTGCAATGCTTTATAATTACTTCTTCATTATTTATATTGCTATCTAGGGCATATCTTTAATGGCCATCTTATCAGTGATTTTTGTAAGGAAACATCTTATTGTACTGGCTCAGTTTTACTATTCTCAATTTCCATTGAATATTTACTCTTAGACCTCTTTGGACATTGACAAAAACACAATGATTTAGAATACTATATGGAATTGAATATCCAAATGGTACTGATATTTAGCAGAATAGCTAAAAGAGAAAGAAAATTATAATGTCCTTCAATTGTTCAGACTTTTGGTTTTTTTTTTTACTCACCCTGGGTAGATGCTGTGGCATCACAGCTCACAGCAACCTCAATCTCTTGGGCTTAAGCGATTCTCTTACCTCAGCCTTCCAAGTAGCTGGGACTATAGGCGCCTGCCACAAACGCCCAGCTACTTTTTGGTTGCAGTTGTCATTGTTGTGTTTTTTTAGCTGACCTGGGCCGGGTTCTAACCGGCTAGCCGGTGTGTATGTGGCCACTGAGCCACGGGTGCTGCCAATTGTTCAGACTTTTATTGCAGCAAGTGAGTGCTTCATAATTAGACTGACTTTATTAAGTTCTCTTCAGCCCCTTCCTATGAAGTAAGCTACTTAATCACTCCAGGCCTCAGCTTCCTCACTCATGAAAACAAAACTGCTCATACTTTGAATGTTCTAAGGAGTAGATGAGATGACATGAAAATCACTTAGGACAGCATGAGTGCTAAACACACGCTAGCTATCCCTTCTGTGCCTTCTCTGCTTTCTGTGGCTCAAGGCCAGCCAGAAATAGTCACCTTGGCTCCCTTTCTCAAGGTTTCATCTGGAAGGAAGACAAGAATGACACCCACTGAAAAACTATGAGAAAGTGCCTGATGGTTTACAATCAAGTGTTAAATCAGATAGAACTCTGAGATGGGCAGGTTATGGAAAAGTCATTCAGAGCCTCCAGGGGCAGATGACACATAAACTAGAGGGAGCAGAAGGTTGGGGGGCCTCATAAGTTGTGGATTTGGAGGTTGGAAAGGTCTTTGAAGAACAGTGTAGCTAGTAATTGAAAGGATCAGGTTTAAAATTAGGCAAAGCTGGGTTCTAATCTATTCTCTGTTCCTCACCAGCTATATACCTTTGGGCAATTTACTTTAGTCCCTCCCAGTCTCAGTTTCCTCATCTGGAAAATGGGGACCATAATGTACCCTTTAATGGGTATTAGAAGGATTTGAGAAAACATGTAAAATGCCTCGTACAGTGGATATAAAGTAAGCCTTGGCAAACGGCAGTTCTTACAATCAATGGAGCCTATTTACAGTAAGTGAAGAAATAGTCCTAGAGATTCAACAACTTGCTCAAAATCATTTAGGGGGTCATTTAGGAAATGTATTAGGACCTCACATTAGAATTAGCATAAGCACGGGCATAGAGGTTGGAAATACAGTATCACAGGGGTCTGGAACAGAGAGGTAGCAGAAGAAAGTTTGGGCAGAGACAGGGTAAGGCATCACTAGCCTTTCAAAGCAGAAGAGGAGCTTGTGCTTGATACAGTGAAGAAGGGAATATGATCCCAAATTCTTTGGCAGGGAGGTTTTATGAAAATGTATTCTGAGATTCTATTGCAAAGAGATGAATGATATAGTTAATACAACAAGACTTTGACTCAGGAATAGAAATACACTTATTCAGTCACCAAGCCCAATAGAGAAAGACCTACTAAAAGCCACTGGGGGTTGGGGGGCTTTTCATCATTCTCAATCTGTAGTCAAGGAAACAGGAGGCTAAAAAAGATATTGCCACAGAAACACTGTTTTGAAAATAGCTATAAAGGGAAGAGGAGAATCAGGCACGTATTCTGGGCTCACATTTCTATGGTAGCACATGTCGTCTATGCAGAGTGCCTGGTAAGGAATGAGTGGAATTGTGTGTGTGTGTGTGCATGGATGTGTGTGCTGGTGGTGGGTGTGGAGGAGGATGCACAGCCCCAGCTCACATGTATTGCCGTTGGGAGAGGTATGAGCACATGGTCTCCCTGCACCATCCACAGGGGATGAGGAATTCCCAGGTGATTTTGGAGCTGTGTAACTCTTGTATCAAATAAGCTGTGGAGTAGTACCTCAGAGGTCACTTTGGGTCAATAAATTATCAGTTGGAACCTAGAATGAAATGAGAGGATGCTCTGGGTGGGAGTGGGGCAGGCAGTGTAACATCATGGGAAGAATTGAGGTCGTGGGGTCAGATGCACTTGCCTTGGAATCCAGGCTTAGGACTAATTCGCTATGGAGCCATGGCAACTTGTCTGCTTAATACATCAGTGCCCAAGACTAGTCACTGGAGAGAATAATAAAGTCTACCTGTAGTGGTATGGTAACCTCAGCAGAGATACTGTAAACACAACTACCTGGCCTGTAGAAGGCACTCAGCACATTCACTTCCCTTCCCTCTTTTCTAAATTAGAGATTCTCAAACCTTAGAGTACTTAAGAATTACCTAGGAGATGCAGGTCTCACTTCACCCCCAAAAATCTGATCCAAAAATCTGTAAGAGGGGCCTAGGAATCTGCGTATTAACTAGGACCACAGGTGATCTGCTAAGCTGATCCAACAGCCATACGTCACAAAACACTGTCCTAGAAGAGTGAAGACCTAAAGAAAAAAGTACAAGTCAAAGGATAAAATCTGAAATGCATTCCAGGCACCTTTTCTTGGCTGTTTTATTATCCCCATGGATGAGAGGAAGGGTTAAGAGCAGCCAGGTCACTTTCCAGGGACATCAGCTACAGTGAACCAGGCCAATAGACCACATTTATACAAAAAACCTTGTTTTTAAGTTGAATTAATGACATTACTGAGACCAGGCAAGGCAATTAAGGGCCCCAGAATTAGTGTTTTACCATATCCTGGTTGTTCATTCATTCGCCTCTTCATTTACTCATTCACAAGGCAGGTAGGTGCCTGCTGCTGGTGACGCCTAGGCAGAACCTGGAGCTCCCGCCACGTGAAGCTGGCAGTACATGCTCTCTGCTCTCAAAAACTAAAGACTTCAAAATATGCCCATTTAAATCTCCAAAAAGGATAACAGTACAGAATGTGACAAAAGTACAAACATAGGAGCAGAGATAACCAGTTCTACAGATGGGAACACTCAGGAGACACAGGTCCAAAAAGGCTTATTGGAGTCTCTGGAACCCAGGTTAGGACTGGAGAGTTTGATTTGAATAGACAGAGTGAAGGGGAGGGCATTTTGCTTTCCCCCCTTTGCTGAATACTTCTTTTCCTTTTTTGTTTTATGAATTGTTATATGTGCTTCAGTTATTCCTGTTGTTGTTCAAACCAGTAACTCCATACTTTCTTGTTAATCATCGTATGCTGCTTCCTAGGAAAGCTAGGCATTCCTCTGTTGCTTCTTTTCTAAACAATGTTTTGGTAATTTCACCTGCATATTTCCCCAAATACATTTTAGGATGAAATTCTTACGTTCTAAAAAAAAATTCATTCACATGGATAGAGCATATGATTTGGTTAATTAATTAGGGAAGAATTCAGATTGCTGCAATAGATAGTTTTTCTGTTTAAAAATTTTGTTTTAAATTCCTTTTTGGACGAGTTTGTGTGCAGGCCTTGGACCTGGACAAGCCCCGGGGGCCACAAAACTGTGTGAGGATGGGATTTTCCCCCAAGAATGACTAGCACAGGGTAGCTAGCCTTTAACTCTGGGGAATAATATCATTACAAACCTAGGGCAGTTTTATCTGTTGAACCTTGTGCCCTATAGTGGCAGCTCTAATTGAGAAGGTTACACTACTTGCTGTCTGTTGCCAGGCACCAGGATGATAAAGTCAGTGTTCCTCACAGTCTGATTTCCGAATCAGGTAAAAAGGGAAGGGGAGCTGGATTCAGCCTGCTGTGTCCCAGTGCTGTTGGCTCTGCAGGTCTCTCCAAATAGGCCCCAGCAGTTAGCTGGGGATCTAGGGGTGCTTGTTAAACAGGGAAGGTATGGACATGACTTAAGCTCTTCTTCTCTGCCAGGTGGTTCATACGTCTCAATCCTCCTACTTCACGCTTGCTCTATGTTTAAGTCCATTCCATGCCTGCTTTATATCTTTTTCTTTTTACAACAACCCCACAGGTAGTAAATATTATTAAATTAAAGGCCAGGGTTTAATTAAATTATACATTGTCACTGGCCTACGTGACTGCAACATCCATCCTTTCCTTGTCTGCAAAACACTCCTCCATGTCCAAGGAGCCGTGAATACAGAAACCTCTGCTTCCATACAAACATATATAGGTAGTGTTGAAAACAGAGAAAGAAATGGATTTTCTTTAAGGAAACGATGAGTGTAATTTTCCCAGGAAAAAATAATATCCATAGCATCTGGCAGTGTAGCCATCTCAGGGGTGAGCTGCCAGTTTCCATTGGTTTGCAAAAGCCAATTGTTAAAATTTTCAGAAATTTTGAGAGGCAGTTGTTAAACCCAGGTATTTTTAGAAATTATATAATATTATGATTAAATAAATTGTTTAAAAATATCAGAAATATTCACAACTCATCACTCCCTAATCATTTTACTGTACTGTACTATGGCCTCTTGCTCTTGAGGTAGAAATACTATATAATGGTACTGTATACTATACACCTCTCTTTCCAATTAATATTCAGGGATGTTTTGCTGATAGCTTGAAATCAGCCATGGAACTTGTAGCTACACTGGAAATTGGTAAATATTTCAAACCAGGGTGTTGTTTTCCTAAGGAGCTGGTTATTAAACATTTACCATCACACCTGGGCAGTCTGCAGACCAGGGTTGCCATAATTGCCTTCGTAAGGAAATAAGCAGTCCACAAGAGCAGGCAAAGATTTTCTGTAAGCCCAAGAGTACTATCCCTTTGACAAAAGACTTCTCCGAGCAAGTGGAAGTCAGGAAAACCAAAAGCTGGAACATTGCTAAGGTGAGAAGTAAAGATTCTACACATCAGAAGGACACTTGGCCATTCACAGAATTCTGGCATGGCAGATTCCTGTGTGAGCTTTGTAGTGATTCTGGAAGTAGCGCTTTTGCCCTCAAGGAAAACCAAGCCTAAATTACTTATGCTTATAGTGCTCAGCTGACAGA
The DNA here is from genome assembly GCA_963574355.1 of Loris lydekkerianus. Classification (NCBI taxonomy): domain Eukaryota; kingdom Metazoa; phylum Chordata; class Mammalia; order Primates; family Lorisidae; genus Loris; species Loris lydekkerianus. Next base: position 11,489 of record CAUYPK010016156.1, on the reverse strand, counting down.
GTCCTGGTGTGTGGCTAGTGCTTTTTCCAGAGTACTCCAGTTTCCTGGGCCTCAGTGCAAATGGCCAAGCAGGGCAACTCTGGCTGGTGAGGCTGTGTGAACACCATTCACCGCAGGTGGTGGGTGTACTGTCTGCTGGCTTTCTTTAACTCTGCATTTACTTTAGGCATGGTGAGCTTATTGCTCCAGTGAGAGTGCTGCTTTATTCTGGTGACTGTCATCGAAAGGTCAGATTTATCTCCAGGGGAACAGCTGTCTGGAAATGAGTAAGACAGAGTAATTGGGAAGAGGGTCAGAAATGAAACTAGTGGCCTCAGATGTAAAATCTACTTCAGTGAAGGAATCTCTATTCCAACAGAAGGGTCGTGAAGTGAACTTGAGATTTAAGGGAAATACAGTATTTTAGGCACCTTAAGAGTTGGGTTGCTGCTCATAACAGGAATGTGATTAGAGCTGTCTTTTCATATTATTGTTTTCAGCTGTTTTCCTTACAAATTCTAAAAACACAGCTACTTGGGAGGCTGAGGCAAGAGAATCACGTAAGCCCAAGAGTTTGAGGTTGCTGTGAGCTCTGTCTCAAAAAAAAAAAAAAAAAATAGCACAGTGAGGAATTAGATTATGCAGGTGTACCATAAGATATGTAAAGAGCTCCGTATCCAGAACCATTGCAGTTTTCTCAATAATTTGCAATTAAAATAACATAGCAGTGAATGCCCTCGTCAGTTATTTCTGTAGGATAGACACCCAGGAGTAAAACTGTAGGGTAATAATATATGTGCATTTACAATTGTGATCACTTTTGTCAAACTGCCCCTCTAGAAGGTCACAGGTATTTATATGCCCATGTCATTATTGTAAAGTACCAATCTCCTCTCTCACCCTTGGCAACACTGCAAGTGAACAATCTTTTCAATCTTGGCCAATCTCAGCTATAAACTTGTATCTTGTTCTTATGTTAAATATTTGACAGTATTTACTCTGTATTTCTTCTGCAAATTGCCTGCTCATGTCCTTTGGTAATTTTCCTACTAATTTGATTGGCTTTATTTTACTGACTGCGATAAGCTCTTTCTAGAAAACTCCTAATACTTTTCTATATTAGGGATATTAATACTTTGTTACATTTTGCAGATTTTTCTGGCTCTTCTTTTTTCTTTTAACTTTATTAAAGTTATATTTTAGCAATATTGATATTTATATTCTTTTATAGATAAATCTGCTGTTCTGTTCCTTCAGGGCTTCTGTGTTTGGGGTCTTGCTTCGGATATTTTAAAATGCTGGTAAGGTAACTAGAAAGGCTGCAGGAGAAAAAGAGGCATTGTACATTTGACTGATTAATGTCATAAAAAGATAGCTAGCATTTATTTAATAATTCAATAGATGTTCTATTATGTGCGGAAGCACACAACAAAAATTTCTCCACTAAGACTAAGAAATGGATTTTGGAGATCAGGGAAGAAAATGCAGTGGAGAAAGCCGTGCTGAGCCTTCTGTGCACTGCAAACATGCAGGGTGCAGTGGAGAAAGCTGTCCTGAGCCCCCCGTGCACTGCAAACACGCAGGGGCGTGGGGTAAGGGAGCCAGCAGGAGCCTGGAAAGGTGTCTTGACATGTGCATTTCATCATTTGCTCTAGAGGCAAAATTTAGCACTGGCTGATTCTGCCTTTAGTTTGCCAAGAAAAAAAAAAAGAAAAAGAAAAGAAAAGAAAGAGGATTAGAAATCTGTCAAGCGCTCCCTATTTGAAAAGTGACCACTATATCCACACTCAGGCTTATCCCACCTTTTTCTTTTTTGGATAATGTGTATAGCATTCCTCTGCAGGGACCAGAATGTGAACAACCAGTTGATATTTAAGCTCTTTAAATGGAGACAAACTCTCCTGTAATTTTGGATGGAATTCGTTACTATTTCTCTAAATATTATTTTACCTTTACATGGAATTGTGAAATCCTTATGCTCCTTTTGTCCTGAAATAGTTTTTCTTTTTACTTTAAAATGTCATCAGTGACTAAAAGGAATGTCCAAACCATTTTTAAAATCTCACCTCCCAATCAGATAATTCAAATTTAATTACCCAGAATACCTTGTTTTAACAAGGACTCCAGTACTTGAGTACATAATTGCTTGAAATAGCTTATAAAAGAATGAGAGAAAAGACTTCCATCTCCAGCATTTTAGGACTCCACCTGTAAGAATTACAGAGCAGAGCGAGAGATGCTCGGATAAAGCCAGAAGCCCAGTTACTCTGGAGAGTATGGAGCAGAGGAGGGAAAGGAGGGTTGTGGGAAGGCATGCTGGGCAGTGCAATACAGGCCAAGGAAATTGGAAAGGAGGCAAGACACGATACTGATCCTGGTGTCTAGATCACCACTGCCTACATGGTAGATAATAAGGACAGTGAATTGCCTTTTTAATACCCAGAAATAAGTATGACCTCATGGGTATTCCTGAGACTTGCTGTAGAGATTCAGTGATAGAATAGAGAAAAGGAATAAGAGACTTTGTCTAAGAGAAATACACTATTAGGAAGATAAACATGTAAATAGAAATTTATAAACTGAAGATGGTACCATGCTGGAGAATAAATGGGTATAGATAAGGAAGGAGGGTCAGAAGCATACAGAGGGAAGCAAGGGGCTAACTTATTCAACTTACTGGGAGACTACAATTGTTTGACCATCATTCAAATGTCCTTCAGCCCAAAGACATAGGTGTAGGCCACTGATGCCATTCCCAGGAGCTTGTCTTTATTGAATGGGCAGTCACCTAAGTTTTTGAGGGTGAAGTGACCTGTTTGGGGCTGTGTTTAAAAAGACAAATTATATTAAGGTGAAGGTGACCATCTGGAGGAGGCAGCAGCAGAGAAAATACAGGAGCATTACAGAGCATGTACCATGAGCTGTATGCCAGGCCAGTCACATGGCCAGCTCTGGACATCCAGAATGCAGAGATGAAGTTTGCTGCAGAAGTGACAGCAAACTAGGAAACTACAGGATGTGCATGAAGGAGCATTTGTGCTGCTTGGGGTTGGTGGAGGGGTTGCTTCCAAGAGGGTGATATCTGAGCTGGGCCTTGGAGAAAGGATAAAATGTTACAGATTGGGGGAGGCAGGCAGCTTGAGTAGCAGGAGCAGGGGTGATGGGGTGGGGGAGTGCATGGAGGATGGACAGAAGTACCAACGTGTTCTGAGAAGGTTCTGGGCAGAGTGGGGCTAGCTGGAGAGGGTACCCAATGGTGAGGGCAGTATCAGTCCTTCAGGCAGCCATGGGGAGCCTTTAGAGAATTTTAGCAAGGCTGAGAAGGGTCAGACTTAGATGCATCTGGACAGACTAGCTTCAGCAGTAGTGCAGAAAATGGAGAGGACGTGAGAAGGTAAAGACAGAAATGTTGGTGAGGAGGTCACTGCCTGTGGAGGAGGGGAGCAGTGAGGCTGGGCAGCGGGAATGGCAAAGTGGAAGCAAATGGAAGTACTAGAACCTGGTGACTGATTGGTAATGGAACATGCAAATTTCAGACACCATTAACTAGAAGGCAGAACATAGGAGGCAGAGATGACTCTGGTGTGAAGCCCAGTAAGAGTACCGGTTATCTACCCAGTGCAGACAGCCATGTTGCTGTGCAGTAGGAGCGGCTCATCTGCCCTCATCAGTCTGGGGCCTCACTGGCAAGACTGAGGGGTGACTCTAATGGCTGGGGCTGAACAGCAGGAGCTGCAGGAGCCACTTCCAACCTGATGTTTTCTCTCTTGTGCCTGGCACTGTAGTGGGGAAGTCTGGCAGGCTGGGATCAGCAGGGACTGCTGGTTAGAATGACTACGTGTGACCTTCCCAGCACAGCAGCCTCAGGGGAGTCAAACTTCTTACCCAGTGGCTTAGTCATCAGCCAACAATGCCTTTCATGACCTTGCTAGGGAAGTCCCCTCTCATCACTTCTGCCTTGCTCTATTGGTCTAAGCAGTCACAAGCCTGCCCAGATTCTAGGGGAGGGGTCATAGATTCCACCTGTCAATGGAGTGTCAAAAAGTCTGAGGCCGGCTGTGTTGGCTCATGCCTGTAACCCTAGCACTCTGGGAGGCCAAGGCAGGTAGATTGGCTGAGCTCAGGAGCTCAAAACCAGCCTGAGGCAATAGTGAGACCTCGTCTCTACTAAAAATAGAAAAACAAGCCGGGTATTGTGACAGGTGCCTGTAGTCCCACGTACTTGGGAGGCTGAGGCAAAAGGATCACTTGAGCCCAAGAGTTTGTTTTTGTGAGCTATGATGATGCCACAGCACTCTACCTAGGGTGACAGAGTGAGACTCTGTCTCAAAAAAACAAAACAAAACTAAAAGTCTGAGGCCGTGTTTTAAAACCACCACAATGAATGTGAGAAAATAAAAACCAGAGGACAAATCTGAAACACAGACAGACTGCAGAGCTCCGTGACTGGATGATTAGGTTAAGGGAGCCTCAAATATGCATACAAATGTTGCAATTTCTCGCATTATGTCATCGCTAATGGTTAAGAAGGTGGGCTTGGCATCAGACTGCCTGGTTTGAACATCACCTCTGCTGAGTAATTACAGTTTGACTATAGGCCAGTTATTTAATCTCTTTGTACCCCACTTTGTTATATTTTCATGGGTAGGATGATAGTCATGCACTTCAACGAGTTGATGAGAATTCTAGTTAAGACATACACAATTCACAGAACTGTGCCAGGCCCGCAGCCCCACTCCATATTAGCAGCTATTACTGTTTACCCGACATGCTTCTTCTCATTTATTCCTCCCCAGAACCATCTGATACAGCCATTCGCATTCTGTCATTTAACAGATAGGGGACCATGACCCTGAGAGGGCAGGCCACTTTCTCAAGGTCACACCTCTGGGAAGTGACAGAGCTGTGACTGGGAACCCTACTTTCCCGCTTCCACCGACTGGACCCTTCCCAGGGCTGCAGCTGCACAGCTGCTCTCTGAACGGGACCCACCCTGGGCCACTCTTGCACCACCCACACTGTGGAATTAGCTTCCTGGCCAACCCACTGTGTTTTGGCGCTGAAGTTGTCCTCCCAGGAGATGCCGCCTCTGCTGCCTCTGCCTTCGCCCACTACTGGCATGTCTGAAATTTACTAGAAGCAAGATGCAGACAACTGTGACAGCAGGTGTGATGCGACACCTGCAGGCCCCCAGTCTTTCTGCTGGAAATCTCCAGACCGATGCCTTTGCTGTGGAAGAGGGGGTGGCTAGAGCCCTTCCCCAAGGCCATGCAAAACCTGGGAACAATCTCCTCAATGCAGCCCCATTCCCTCGGGATGTGCCAGAGCAAATGCTGGACCCAGATGTGCCTGCCAGCGGTGGCTGTGGGGGAATGCTGAATAAGGATGGGCTTGCCTCTCCCAAAAAACCCAACAGGAGTGGCAGCCTGGTGAGCCTGGCACCTGCAGGGCCCCCCTCACTTCCGGGGCCCTCCTCTGCGGCTGAGATCTGTGTTCTCTTTCTCTCAACCTCCCCACCTTCTCTGGGGCCTCAAAATCAAACAAGGAAATATTCAGGGTGGTGACAAATTTTCTCTTCCTCCTTGAACATGGAGGATAAAGCATGGATAGATACATCTGTGAGAAAATTAGCCTAACTACGCACAAGACCCTGCAAATGCCTGGAAAGGAGTAATAGTGTGCGCTGCTCTCTGTAACCCTAGAAGGAACAGACCACATGCCTCTCATAACACACTTCAGAAAACAAGGAGCAACCAGAAGCTCCCATTTATCTAAGGAATCTTTGAAAATCCTGCCTTGGGTGGAGTGACATTTGCTAACAATAAAAACCAGTTCACTTGGCAGGCAGCCCTGGGTATGGTCAAAGCTGACTGTCCCTCCAGAGACTGTCTCACCTATCAAGACCTCCAGGAAGTTCCTGAGAACATCAGGAACTCTGTGCTAGCCTTGGTGGGTCACAGCCCTCCCCTCCATCCAGGCTTCCTGTCCACCCACATTACAAGGGAAGCGGCCTCTGCAGCAGAACTTTCTCCTGAACACCAATGTGGCTGCCTCACCTTTTCCCACAGTGTGAAATGACCGGGGTCAGCGTGGGAAGAGTGTCTGGGCAGAACCACTCATAGTTTGTGTGTTTCCAACAAGTTATTTGGGTTCTTGCCTAGTTCGGATTCTGAGGGATGGAATTCAGAGAACAGAATGAAAAAAACATCAACTGTGCAGCTACTGGGCTGCAGTTCCAAATTTACTAGTCTTTTTGTATGGCTTTCTTCTAAAAGCAATAAAATAACTAACATTCGTAATACACCTTTAAAAGAATTTGCAAGATCCTTTTTATAATTCATATTTTATAATTTCCATAATACTCTTGTAGAGGTCGCAGGGAATTTTTCCTTCTTTTGTGCCTTCTTCTCTGAAAATGTAATTTTGACTTTTTTAATAGCTGGCAACACCAAAAGTATTATAGAATTACTAAGTGTTTTTATGCTATATGAATTTACTGGCAATAATGTTTGAAGCAAGGTGAAGGGAGGGATCCCGCTCTGCAGCCACTCTGCAGTAGGAATACCCTTTGTTTCTGTCACTGATTTCTCTTAATAGCTTCAGCAGCTTTGGTGTAATTGGTGTGATGAGAAATGTCAGCATGGTCTTGATTTACAAACTACCCTGTGGCCAGGGAAGCAAATTATGTATGTATTAGAAAACTATAGTGGTAATCTTTTTCCTCTCTTCAAAACAGTACTTTCCTGTAACCAAGGAGTTATCCTAATTATTTAAGTAACCATTTTCATTTGCCTACTAGAATTTTCACCAGATCATGACTTCAAAGACAAAATACTGAAACCCTACATCTGTCTGTAGCTTTATAAATTTTAAAGTACTTTCAAAACAATTTTCTTTTCCAATTTGGTCCTTAAGATCACTCCTGACTTAGGTAGACCTGCTAAAATTGTTCTTGTTTTGTGGACTGCAAAACTGATGTTTGTGTAGATGAGACAGTGCCAAGCCCTGTCTTGGGGTTAGAAACCAGATTTTTCAACATTCAGTTCAGTGTTTGGCCAAAGCTGCCTCCATGGTGATTTTCAAGACATTTTTAGCCTCCTGAGAGGGAATTACTATTAGATTATATGAGTCAAAACATCTGTGAAGTCCAGGATCATTTCAATTCAGACAGATAGACAGACACAAACACACCTGTACAAATTCCTGGGAAGTTTTACCTATGCTTTATGCATTTTTTTTTTTTTTTAAGTGAACTGAGCATTTAAGTGCTTCTTATGAGAGGAATAGTGTTCTGCGACTGACCACAATGGCTGGAGGTTATTGTGTCCAGGAGTGCTTTGTGTATGTAAAGCAAGCAGCACTGAAATTTGAGGTCTCCAAGACTACCCTCATGTTTGATCATTTGTTAGGTCTCCAGAACTCCCTAAAAGCTCTTATACACATAGTTATGGTTTACTACAGTAAAAGGTTCAGAATAAAACCAGTAGGGAAAAGAGGCACATTAGGGCAGGGTCCAGGAGAGTTGCAAGTATGAGTTTCCAGTCATACTGTCTCAGCAGACTGTGGACATTGCTAACTTCTCACGGCAATGGTGTGAGAATCCATGGCAGGGAGTATTGCGAATCAGGGAAATTACCTGAGCCTTGGTGTCCAGAGTTTTTATTGAGCTTTGTCATATGAACATGGTTGACTGCCATGTGGCTGACCTGAGGCTCCAGCCTCTAGAGGTCAAGCTGATCCTGTGTGGCCCAAGACCCCTTCACTATAAACCACATTGTTATTATAAATCATCTGGCATGGCCCAAAGGCTCCCCAGCCCACCCTCTACCCCACCAGGTACATTATCAGGCAGGGCATTCCAAGGTTTTAGAAGTTACTTCACTGGATCCAAAGGCAAAGATGATCTTTCTTTGGACAAGGTCAATCCTTTATTACACAGGCATGACTAAGGTTATAGAAGCTTAATATTGAAACAGGATGGAGGAAACATCCCAGGCAGAAGGATATCTGATAGCTATTTTCCTTTTGTCCTTCTAGCTCAGAGTTATTTTCTAGCATATACTACGTATTGGAATTACTGTATATAAAACTGTGTATACTGGACATTATAGGCTATCTCCAACTCCCACTACAATCCACAATCTGCTTCTGATTCTACTATAAAGAAACAAAAACACAAGCAAACAAACAAAAACACCTCTCAATACTGAAGTTGTTTTTATAGAAGAAATAAATCTGGAAATTCAATTTCTGTTACTGCTACAATTAATATTTGAGCCATGAAAATTGTGTTAGGACATAAGTTTCCTCAACCCTTTTACTTATGATGGTGAATCAAAGAGCTAGGAACCCTGGGGACCATTCTTCAGCTGTTTCCTTTTACTGGAAAGTTGACTAGATAATAAGGAAATTATGTGAACTATAAGGTTACTCAAGAGCAAAACCAGTGCTTTTTTAATCTACAGAATTAAAAGACATAATTTATAATTTGAATAAATTTTTATAATGAAAAAATTATACAAGTTAATTAAAAGTCACATGTTTTCTTTATCTGACAACCATTGTTGATGCTGGTGAGCATATAGCACCACTGGGGTTGTCCTTCCTGGTTGAGAAATTATAGATCATCATGATGTATTTTATCAACTAAAAGCACTTTCTCCATAAATCTTAGGTTAGCATTTAATTTCTATGGTGGAAGAGGTTTTTTCTTGTCCTTTTATAACATTTTGATTTATAGCAGTCCCTTTGCTGGAGCCATGTTCATAGGAGAACGGGGATTCTAATGGTTTCATGCAACCTGTCCTCCTCACATCATGAATACACCCCCCCCCATTCTATTACCAATAAATATAAATTTTTAACAACACAGTAACAAACCTTGCAAAGTAAGTTTTCTTCATGAAAGTCTTTGTTGCACAGTAGACCTAACCAATCATTTTCAGACTTTAGAATTTCACAAACCAGGAAAATTACCAAATTCTGGGAGACAATTGATATAGAGTTGTCAAATATTTTCTTTTGCCAAATAAAGACGCTGTAAAGAAAAAAATCTCCTAGAATCTGTTATCAGAGTCATTTCATGAAAACATTTCTGTCACTAATATATAGGTTAATCACTGTGATTTATTTGCCTTGCTTTTCTGCTTGCATCCTACTTTTTTGGTCTAGATTTAATCTGACATCTTTTAATGGCTATTTAGGTGAAGATCTGTGGATAGCTAACTCTATTACTCATAGACAAATGTAGTGATTAACCATGGCATCTAGTGTGATACTGTGGGCAAGTTACCTAACCTCCCTGTATCTTAGTTTCATTATCTCTGTGATGGTTATATTATTTACTTCAGAGGGTTGTTGTGGGGATTACTGAATTAAAATATATATAGCACTTAGACCAATGCCTTATACAATTGTATTATATAAGTGCTTGGTGCTACTAATCTGTGAATGTTTGAAAATGTCCATATTTTACCCTCACTCTTGAACGACAGTTTAGTTTAGCATGGAATTCTGTGTTAGTCACTAATGCTTTCAACATTTTTAACTCCATTGTCTTGTAGCATCTATTGTTCTTTTTTTTTTTATTGTTGGGGATTTATTGAGGGTACAATAAGCCAGGTTACACTGATTGCATTTTTTAGGTAAAGTCCCTCTTGCAATCGTGTCTTGCCCCAGAAGGTGTGGCACACACCAAGGCCCCACGCCACTCCCTCCTTCCCTGTCTCTGCTCTCCCCTTCCCCCACCTCCCACCGTGACCTTGTCATTAATTGTCCTAATATCAAAATTGAGTGCGTAGGAGTCATGCTTCTCCATTCTTGTGATGCTTTACTAAGAATAATGTCTTCCACTTCCATCCAGGTTAATACGAAGGATGTAAAGTCTCCATTTTTTTTAATAGCTGAATAGTATTCCATGATATACATATATCACAGTTTGTTAATCCATTCCTGGGTTGGTGGGCATTTAGGCTGTTTCCACGTTTTGGCAATTGTAAATTGAGCTGCAATAAATAGTCTAGTACAAGTGTCCTTATGATAAAAGGATTTTTTCCCTTCTGGGTAGATGCCCCGTATGGGATTGCAGGATCAAGTGGGAGGTCTAGTTTGAGTGCTTTGAGGTTTCTCCATACTTCCTTCCAGAAAGGTTGTACTAGTTTGCAGTCCCACCAGCAGTGTAAAAGTGTTCCCTTCTGTCCACATCCATGCCAGCATCTGCAGTTTTGAGATTTTGTGATGTGAGCCATTCTCACTGGGGTTAGATGGTATCTCAGAGCGGTTTTGATTTGCATTTCTCTAATAGATAGGGATGATGAACATTTTTTCATATGTTTATTAGCCATTCGTCTTTCTTCTTTAAAGAAGGTTCTAATCATGTCTCTTGCCCATTGATATATGAGATTGTTGGCTTTTTTTCATGTGGATTAATTTGAGTTCTCTATAGATCCTAGTTATCAAGCTTTTGTGTGATTCAAAATATGCAAATATCCTTTCCCATTGTGTAGATTGTCTGTTTGCTTTGGTTGTTGTCTCCTTACTTGTACAGAAGCTTTTCAGTTTAATAAAGTCCCATTTGTTCACTTTTGTTGTTGAAATTTCCATGGCAGTCTTCTTCATGAAGTCTTTTCCCAGGCCAATATCTTCCAGTGTTTTTCCTACACTTTCTTTGAGAATTTGTATTGTCTCATGCCTTAAATTTAAGTCCTTTATCCATCTTGAATCAATTTTTGTGAGTGGGGAAAGGTGTGGGTCCAGTTTCAGTCTTTTACATGTGGATATCCAGCTCTCCCAACACCATTTATTGAATAGGGAGTCTTTCCCCCAAGGTATGTTTTTGTTTGGTTTATCAAAGATTAGGTGGTTGTAAGATGTTAGTTTCATTTCCTGGTTTTCTATTCGATTCCAAGTGTCTGTGTCTCTATTTTTGTGCTAGTCCCATGCTGTCTTGACCACTATGGCTTTGTAGTATAGCCTAAAATCTGATATGGTGATGCCCCCAGCTTTATTTTTATTACTAAGAACTGCCTTAGCTATACGGGTTTTTTTCTGGTTCCATACAAAATGAAGAATCATTTTTTCCAAATCTTTAAAGTATGATGTTGGTGTTTTAATAGGAATGGCATTGAATATGTAGATTGCTTTGGGAAGTATAGACATTTTAATAATGTTGATTCTTCCCATCCACAAGCATGGTATGTTCTTCCATTTGTTAATATCCTCTGCTATTTCCTTTCTGAGGATTTCATAATTTTCTTTATAGAGGTCCTTCACCTCCTTCGTTAGGTATATTACTAGATATTTCATTTTCTTTGAAACTATGGTGAAGGGAATTGTGTCCTTAATTAGCTTCTCATCTTGACTGTTATTGGCGTATTTGATTTTATATCCTGAAACATTACTGTATTTTTTGATGACTTCTAGGAGTCTTGTGGTTGAGTCTTTGGGATTCTCTAAGTATAAGATCATGTGGTCAGCAAAGAGGGAGAGTTTGACCTCCTCTGCTCCCATTT
>CAUYPK010016153.1:0-21333 GCA_963574355.1 Loris lydekkerianus | reverse complement strand
ATGTTGGCGTGGATGTGGAGGAAAGGGCACACTTCTACACTGCTGGTGGGAATGCCCACTAATACATCCCTTCTGGAAGAATGTTTGGAGAATACTTAGAGATCTAAAAATAGACCTGCCATTTGATCCTATAATTCCTTTACTAGGATTATACCCAGAAGACCAAAAGTCACAATATAACAAAGACATCTGTACCAGAATGTTTATTGCAGCCCAATTCATAATTGCTAAGTCATGGAAGAAGCCCAAGTGCCCATCGACCCACGAATGGACTAGCAAATTGTGGTACTTGTACACCGTGGAATACTATGCAGCCTTAAAGAAAGATGGAGACTTTACCTCTTTCATGTTTACATGGATGGAGCTGGAACATATTCTTCTTAGCAAAGTATCTCAGGAATGGAAGAAATAGTATCTAATGTACTCAGCCCTACTATGAAGCTAAATTACAGCTTTCACGTGAAGGCTATAACCCAACTATAACACAAGACTATGGAGAAAGGGCCAAGGAAGGGGAAGGGAGGGGAGAGGTTTTGGTGGAGGGAGGGTAATGGGTGGGGCCACATCTATGGTCAATCTTAGAATGGGTACAGGCAATTGCACTAATGTACACAGCTATGATTTAACAATAAAAAAAAAAAAAAACTAAAGTAAAAAACCTGCGTGTAAGTACTGTACTTTAGTTTATTGTTGTTTCCATGAGTGGATGGGCTAACAATTCTCAACCCACTGTGCATGTATACTGGACATGAATGATTAAATAATGACAGATAGTGGGAGACATATTTCTCACCTTTGAAGTGGAAGGTTACAGAAAACAAGAGGAGATGGCTAGAATGATTCAGGCCGTAATGGATTAAGGTCGTTTAAAACATCAAAATGAACTCATGTTTAGCTTATAGGTATGTATATGTACATCTACATGTCATAAATATTCATAAATATATGTATATAGAGGAGTTAGTAGTCACTCATATATTTTCTTGCCCTGTCAGCTGAGTGGGTATAGAAGCAACAATATTCTAGTAGGAACAAGTGCACTTAGTGTCCAGATCTTGGTTTCTAATTCCATTTTCCAATAAAATGAACTAGGGCTCCTTGGCTGATTCTATATGTAGAGCATCTTGTACCAGAAAATAAAGACGTGCCCAATAAAACACAAAGATGAGCGTATGTCAAAGGGACACCATAGTCAACTGAAAGAACTCTCAATGGCCAACGTAGGAACAATTTGAGTAACAAATAAAACAGCATCGAATTATAACCCAAAGTATAAAATAAATACCCACAGGGCCATACTGATACAAATAAATGAATGAATAATCATCTGTAATCAAAATTGAATAACCAAGATAAATAAGCAGGGGAGAACAAACAAACTTTCTGTGAAGAAAAATTCTAAAGAGTTCATGCAGAGACTCTGCCCTTAAGGTAATGGAGCATAATTATGCATTTCTTAAGTTGCACTGGGAAGGGAACAGTGACTTCCTTCCAAAGAGCATAGTATGGAAAGAGTAGCCAAACAGTAAGTTTACAATGGAGAAATCTGGCAAACACTAACTCAGACAGGTGATCAAGATTAACATCAACAGTAATAGTGCACGTTGACAGCACGTTCATGTAGTGTGTTTTTTTTTTCCCATGTATTCTTGATAATAACATGATGAGAATGGTACTTTACCTGTGTGTTCTTCCTCTGCCAAACCCATAACACCAGTTTAATCAAAAGAAAAACATCAGATAAATCCCAACTGGGGGACTTTCTGTTAAATACCTGGTCAGTACTCTCGAAACTGTCAAGGTCATCAAAAGTAAGGAAAGTCTGAGAATCTGTCATGCCGAGAGGAGCCTCAGGAGACACACAGACTAATTGTCAGGGTGGCCTCGAGGAGCACTTGCCAAGAGCGCGAAGGTGGGGAGGGGGCACCAACAGGCACTCAGGCAGAGTATAAGGAGCACCTTCAGGAGTGCAGCTATGGCTCCCAACAATTTTCTCGACCCTCCGTGATGTCATGGCCAAAGTTATTGATCTGACTGCCGCACTGATATAATGCTCTAGGTTAGGGCTACAACCATGGCTAGGAAATTAGGATTTGGACACGGACCTGAATTGGCATCCTATTCTATCATTTAATTCGTTAGTTTGGGAAGATTATTAAACACATCTGTGCCCCTTCTTATCATCATCCCTAAAGTAGGAAATATAATTGTAACCAGCATGATCCTTGTTTGTGAAGAACAAATAAGATAAAAGTCTACAGGGTGCTTGAACTACCTAGCACTTAACTCTCAGCATATGTTAAGCCATTTACTTATTATACTTTTTTTTTTTTTTAGTTTTTGGCCAGAGCTGGGTTTGAGCCCGCCACCTCCAGCATATGGGGCCGGCGCCCTATCCCTGTGAGCCACAGGCGTCACCCTACTTATTATACTTTTTATGATTCAGTTAGCATATATATTTTCTTCTGACAGACTTTCATATAAGAAAATTGTTAATTAGATATTGGAAAACTTAAAAGATAAAAGGAGGCATTGAGCTACAGGCAGTCCCTATCACACTATACTGGAGAATCCAAGGGAAGAGGTTGAGCTTTTTATGTTATTTAGCACTTTGTCACCCGTGGTAGAGTACCACGACGTCATAGCTCACAGCAATCTCCAACTCTTGGGTTTAAGCGATTCTCTTGCCTCAGCCTCCAGAGTAGCTGGGGCTACAGGACCCGCCATAAGGCCCGACTATGTTTTTTTTGTCGTTGTTGCAGTTGTCATTGTTGTTTTAGCTGGCCTGGGTCGGATTCCAAACCTCCAACCTCTGTGTACGTGACCGGCGCCCTACTCACGGAGCTATGGGCGCCGCTATAAACCCACATTTTTAAAAATTTATTTATTTATTTATTTATTGCAGTTTTTGGCTAGGGCCAGGTTTGAACCCACCACTTTCGGTATATGGGGCCGGCGCCCTATTTCTTTGAGCCACAGCCGCCGCCTAAACCCACATTTTTTAAAAAGAAGAAAGGTAAGGAGAGTTTCAAGTCTGGGACGACTAGGACAGGGGTGGAGGTTCCGCGGAGGGTGGAGCGGCCGAGACTGGGAAGCCCGAGGGCGCCGCCGCCGGGTCTCCGCCCAGCGCGGCCGCGGCTCCTCTCGCGCAAGCGCAGTGCTCCCGCTTCTCCGCCGGGGGAGGGCGGGCTTGCTTCCCGAGAGCGTGTTCGCATCGATCGCGAGCGAGTAGCGATTGCTTTGGTCTGTTGTTTAGGTATGGCGCCCGCGAGGCTGCGAAGAGGCCGCCGGAACCCGGGTTAGGGTCTCGTTCGGTGCTGACCGCCGCCCACGGTCGAGTTGGCTATGGGGGAGCCAGATTTCCTGGTCACGGGAGGCTGTATCGGTGGCCGGAGCTGGTGCTTGCGGCGGGTGGGGATGAACGCCGAGTGGCTGCTGCTGGAGGATGGGCGAGAGGTGAGGGGGGATCCTGTTGGGCGAGTTACAGTTCGGGTACACCGGGTGGGGGTGAGGGATCCAAGGCGTCAGGTTGAGCGGGATGGATGGAAAATAAAAGGTGGGATTTGGGTAGAGGAGCAAGGTATGAAGGCTGGGTGCTGAGGTGGAGAAGGGAAAGTCTGGTTCTGGAGCGACCGTTGAGGTGGGTTTTTTTTGGAGGGGGGAGGTGTTTGAGGACAAATAGGCCCCACGTGGGAGAAGGGAGTAGAGCTGGGCCGTGGGGAGACCTGCAGGGCCTCCACGGGCGGGTGGGGACTGAGGCCTTGGCCGAGGCTCTGAGGGCAGAGGATGATGGCCCCTTGGAAAGAGACCTGGGCCTGGAGGACGAGCTGGGGCAGGGTTGGGGTTGCGGGAAGGGGTCTCATGAACGAGGTGACAGGGGACCGGGACAGCTCCAGTTTGAGTCGCACGAAGCCCATGGTGCCCAGCCCCGGGCCGAGGGACTCAGGCAGAGCTCCCCAACTCACACCAGGGTCCCCAACCGCCGAGGGTCTGAGGCGCAGCTGAGGGCGTGAACTTTCTCGAGTTTATTTGAAAACAATTACGAATTTTAGGGTTGTGTCTCTTAAAATAGTCAAACTTTCGTGTAAAATGTCTTCCTCCATTCCAACTCTTAGGCGAAAATTGGCGCGTTGAGACAGGCCACCTTTATCCTGAGATTCTCCGTGTCCCCTGAGTATACCCTAAGAGATACTCCCTGAGTTGGGCCAGGGAGTGGGGACTCAGAGTTCTCTCCAGAGGCTATCTATCATCTTTGTTAATAAGTGCAAAATTTAAGAAACCTCTTTTTAAAAGAAAGATACCTCAACTGGGGTGGCGCCTCTAGAGACAGAGGGAAGAGAAAGGAGGGAGAATTAGATTGCAGTCCACTTGAGAAGGACAACTGGGTCAGGGACCAGGCAGTGACTGGGAACCATTTGGGTTTTGGAAGTAATAGGTATTGAGATTTCCTTTGCAGTGAAAGTGGGTGGTTGGTTGCTACATTGTAAATTAAATAAGTATTTTGATAGTTCTGTATGTTTAGTTAGATTTTTTCCTATAAGCCATGCAATCTTAATTAGCAGGTACTAATGAGTACCAATGTTTGATTTGCTGTGAGAGAGACAGATAATTTCTGCACTGGAAGAGTTTAAGGCTTGAATGGGGGAAGGATTTCTGCAATGAACCTATTTAAGAACATCCATATGGGCTGTGTGACCAAGTGCCAAGATGTGAATTATTTAGTACCATCTTGGAGCAGTGGTTCCTCAGATCAGAAAAGAGAGTCAAGTACAGCCTGAAATATTGGGATATCGGGGGTTTATAAAAGTTTCTTGGGTGTTGTGGTTTGAAGAACACCAGGAAGACATCTCTGTCCCGCAAATGCCTTTTTTTATCCCATTATTAGTGCCTAAAAGTCCACATTAGGCATTTATTCTTTAACCTCCATCACTGACCTTTCCATGTACGGCCCCTTTCAAAAGCTTAGGTCTTTGTTGCCCCACCAAGGAGTCCATCCACCTGTCACCCAAGCCAATCAACAGAAAAGTGGATGAGAGGTCAGCAATTTCACTTTTATTTACAGTAAAGCCAGCAATTCTGGACAGAGAATATCTCCTCAAAGAACTTCTCTGTCCCCTTTTTCCCTTTGGTACTTTTTATTCTGACAGCCAAAGTAAACATCAGCAATGTTATTACTTATCACAGTACAGGTCAAATAGATTCCCCCCATAGACTACAAAGTTACACAATATCTTCCTATCTTAAAATGGTTATATCATCAAAGCATTTTTATTCCAGACTTCATTTATAGTTAGTTAACACTTCCCTGGGTGCACAGAGTGCCTTGGATCCTTGACTGGTAGGTACCATGGAGTCCAGTTCCCCAGCTTATTTATGACAGTAGGCCTTGGAATTGAATAAGCAGTCCCCAGATGTCAGCACATAGGCTCACCTGCCTTTGTTAGGATCTGACCAGCAGTGCCCTACAGGAAATGGCCATTCTGGTTAGCAGTGGCTGGTAATATCTTGGAGAATTTTTTTATTTTTATTTTTTGAGACAGAGCCTCAAGCTATTGCCCTGGGTAGAGTGCTATGGCATCACAGCTCACAGCAACCTCCAACTCCTGGGCTCAAGCAATTCTGCCTCTGCCTTCCAAGTAGCTGGGATTACAGGTGCCCGCCACAATGCCCGGCTATTTTTTGGTTGCAGCCGTCATTGTTGTTTGGTGGGCCCGGGCTGGATTGGAACCTGCCAGCTCAGATGTATGTGGCTGGCTATCTTGGAGAATTTTAACAGACTGTGGCTTGCCTCAGGGGTCTGTGGAAAATAAGCCTGCCATGCCTGGCTGTCTGCAAGGTCAGGTCTTAGGCAGTAGTTAGAGCATAGCCTGTAGAGTGTAGAAGGGGAGGTCTGAATCAAGGCCAAGAAATGAAGTAGTGCTTACTGTATTGTAATAGTCCCCAGACTATATGGCACAAACTGGTTTGGACAAGATTTTAAGAGGCATGTTGATTTAATTATAGCAAAAAAGTAAGATCAGTTTCCTGCCTTTTTTTTTTTTTTCCTCCTCAAAGTCTCAGATGTGGCAAATAAAATAATGAAACAGTGTTTCTCTCATTGCATTGGAGAGAATACTGTAGTAAATTGTTTGCCTAAATGAGTATCTTTAAATAAACTTACACCAATGTAGTTTGATGGGGAAAAAGATTAAGCAGAGATTTTTCTCAAATTACCTAGTTCGTAGGCAGTGTATCTAAGCCTTTGGGAAAAGCCACAGTACTTTTCTCCTTTTTTTTCCTTTTCTTCTCTTTTTGGTTTTTGTGAAGCTTAAAGGGAGTTCTGAAGTTATTTACTAGTCATCTGGGAAATAGCAGGAGTTGTGCCCAGGAGGAAGGAGTTGTAGAAGGGTAAGTTGATGGTGGACCAGGACAAGATGATCTTTCAGATCAATAATGTGAGTAAGCTCAAAGACTTGCAGAACTGATGTATATGGAAATAACCTCTAACTTATGGGTTTACAGTGTCAGTACTCAGTTCTCATGGGAAATTATGTTATGAGTGGTGCTAAAATTTCCAGATAAACTCATTACACTCTTTATAGTATAGGTCAAACATCCATAGTACCTAGGTAAATTCTAGGATCAGACAGTGAAGGGAAGGATGAAAAAGAATCTTTCCTTTTCTGGGTTTGGAGTCAGTAGGAGGCAATTTCAGAGAAAAGCACTCTTATACCTTTTCTGTACTACTTTACCCCAGGCTACCCATAAGGCAGTCTGGCTGTCTTCCTTCTAACATTAAAGTGGAAAATGGAATGTTTCTTCTCTGAGAAATAAAGCTACCTAACTGGACATTTTTACTGAACATGGATGACGGATAAATCCTTAAACATTCCAGTTTTAAAGGATATATTTGTTAATTCAGAGGGACTTCTATACTTAATGGAATTTCTGGCAAACTGTCAAAAAACTGAAAAATTTTATACTCATTTTTGGTGGAGTGATCACCACAGCATTTTACAGGGGAACAAGTGAGATTTTAATAGGAGTCCCTAGCTGCTGCTTATGTTTTCCAGTGGTCATTACACAGTTTTCTTTTTTTTTTTTTTTTTTTTGAGACAGAATCTCACTATGTCGCCCTCAGTAGAGTGCTGTGGTGTCACAGCTCACAGTAACCTCAAACTCTTGTGCTTAAGTGATTCTCTTGCCTCAGCCTCCCAAGTAGCTGGGACTACAGGTGCCCTCCACAACACCCGACTATTTTTTTGTTGTAGTTGTCATTGTTGTTTAGCAGGCCCTGAGCTGGGTTCAAACCTGCCAGCCCCCGTGCATGTGGCTGGTACCCTAAACAGTGAGCTACAGGTGCTGAGCCCAGTTTCCAATTTCTAACATGAAAAACACCCATCCTAGAATCTGGGAGGACTAATTGGCAAAATCTCTTTATTTCATTCACAAATACTGAACTCACGTCAGGCACAGAAATACAGTGGTAAATAGGACAGATAAAGTCTCTGTTCATGAAATTTATATTCTATAAAGTGAGAGAAGGAGAAAAGTAAAACAAGTAAGATAATTTTGGGTTGTTTTAAGTTCATGCTAATAATGGAAGTAATGTGATAAGGGGACACAGACTGCAACTTTAGATAAGGGTAGTCAGAGTAGGCTTGTAAGTGGCTGAAATTGGAAAGATAAGAAGCCCAAAGATCTGAGAGAAGACTGTTCTTAGCAGAGGGGACAAGTGAAAAGACCCTCAGGTAGGCTGGAACTCAGGGGAGGGGTGTGTGTGTTTAAGAACAAAAAAGACTTGATTGACTGAAGCAGCTAGTATTGGCACCGTGGTATGAGATAAGACAAGCAGGTGGATGGGCTCAGAATGTTACAGGCCATGGGAAGAAGTTTGAATGATTAGAGAGTTTAAGGAAAGAAGGGAAATGATCTGATTAAAAGTTTTTACATTCCATGCCAGCTACTATGTGACGTTTAAGGGGACTACAACGGAAGCAGAAACTGTAAGAGGCCTGGTAGTTTAGACTAAGGTTGTGGCTATAGATAGAAGTGAACAGATTTGAAGTTAGCCATTGGAATTTACTGATGATTTGAATGTGGGGATGAAGGACAGAGGTGAATCAAAGATGGCTTCTGGGTTTTGGATTGAGCAGTTTGTTGAATGGTAGTGTTAATTACTGAGATGAGAGTTTGTAGGGAGGATTAGATAGGTCAGAGAGAGTCATGGTGGTTTTCA
Organism: Loris lydekkerianus; assembly: GCA_963574355.1. Lineage (NCBI taxonomy): Eukaryota > Metazoa > Chordata > Mammalia > Primates > Lorisidae > Loris > Loris lydekkerianus. The sequence goes on along the minus strand of CAUYPK010016153.1, from coordinate 13,115 downwards.
AGCAACTCAGGAGGACAAGCATGATTTGAAAGATTTTCAAAAGGAACAAAGCCTACAAAACCATAGGCTTTGGTTCATTGTACCCAATAAAGTTTGTGATATATACAGGTTATTAAAGAAGTAGCTTTTTTTTTTTTTTGGTAGAGACAGAATCTTACCTTATTGCCCTCGGTAGAGTGCCATGACGTCACACAGCTCACAGCAACCTCCAACTCCTGGGCCTAGAATTCTCCTGCCTCAGCCTCCTGGGTAGCTGGGACTTCAGGTGCCTGCCACAACACCAGGCTATTTTTTGTTACAATTTGGCTGGGGCTGGGTTTGAACCGCCACCCTTGGTATATGGGGCTGGTGCCTTACCCACTAAGCCACAGGCGTCACCCTAAAGAGGTAGCTTTTCACTGAGAAGAACAAGCTGGGAATTGTAAGACCTGGATCTCAGAAGAATTAATTTTCTTCCTTTACAGGATTGTTACTAGACTGGTCCATCTGGAAAGTATAACAGATGTGAATTGGGGCTTCTTTTCAATCTTTTCAGAGGTTAACGTGCTGTCCTTGTGGATAAGAAGGAAAATATGTATTAACTGGTTGAAGGCATATCCCCATCTTGTGGGTGAACGTTTACTAGGCTTTCCTAAAATTTTTGCCTTTGGCTACATCACATTTCAATGTTTTTATATGTCTTGAATGAAGAAGTCATAGAAGGAAGGCATTGTATTAATTTGGTGAGTGACTCAAAGTTAGAAGTGATATCATTAAAAAAAAAAAAAGTTAGAGGTGATATGAGTATGTCTGGTCTGAGGGCAGATTAAAAATTCAGAAATGTCTTGGTCCTACACTTAAATCCAAATTTTTTCAAACGGTTTAGGTATAGAATAGAAGATTTGACTTATAGTAGTTCTTAGAGAAGGGGGCCACCAAGAAATTTAATCATTCCTAAGTCTGAGGGCACATTGGCAGTGTACTAGACCTGCTATGAAAATGAATTCAATTTATATGCTGCAGTGATAATATCTATAACTGGGAAAATGACACTTGTATTCGACTGTGTAATAGAAATCATGTTTGGTGATGGTGGTGTTTTGAGACATCTCACTATGTTGCCATTGGTGGAGTGTGCTGTGGTATCATAGCTCACAGCAACCTTGAACTCCTGGGCTTAAGTGATTCTCTGGTATCAGTCTCCCAAGTAGCTGGTACAACATCCAGCTTTTTTTTAGAGAAGGGTCTCCCTCTTGCTTAGGCTGGTCTTGAACTCCTGAGCTCAATCAATCCACCCATCTCGGCCTCCCAAAGTGCTAGATTACAGGCATATGTTATTTTTCTTAATGGCATCTAGGAAAAAAGATAAACCAGAAGTCCTTTCAAAGACTCATTAGAATGGCAGAGAGACTCAAACCCACGCCCTAGGAATTAGGTTGAAGTAACTGGCAATACAGAGTCAGAAGACTCAGTAGTTACTTTATAGTTGTAACATGGAAGGGTAATTGGGGATTTTCTTCTGATGGTGACCAGGGTAGAGCCAGTGCCAGTTGATAGGGAGAAAGATGCCAAGTCAGACCATAAAAGAAAAATCGGAGTGCCTGCCTTATATGAACGCTGTAGTTTGTGGCAGTATTTAAGATGAGTCGAGAGGAATGTGGAGAAAGAATTTCTCCATCTCATGAGTAATTGAACCAGATGACCTTTCCAAATCCTACCAGCCCTACCATGGTTAACTCCTTTCAGCTTTCTTTTGTCATAGCTTTTTGCTTTTTCCTGTTAGAGGGGATAGCTGATGAATTGTTTGGATTCAATAGGAGTTTGGTTTTATAAGTCAGTACCTATGTACACTGCTACTGTATAAAGGACCTCCCTTGCAGTACAATGACTGACTATGTCTCTTGCTTTATTGTCTTCCTAGGTGACTGTAGGACGAGGATTTGGTGTCACATACCAGTTGGTATCAAAAATCTGCCCTCTGATGATTTCTCGAAACCACTGTGTTTTGAAGCAGAATCCTGAGGGCCAGTGGACAATTATGGACAATAAGGTATGGGAATTCACAGGAGCCTAATGACTTTTATTTGTGTGTGTGTATTTTTAAATTACTTTTTTTAGCGTAGGTAATTAATGATTCAAAATTCAAAGGTACAAAATTCTTCTTCTCTGGCCACTCAGTTCTGTTTACTACTTCTGTATACTGCCAGAGGTTAGGGTATGCCAAAATAATTTCTTATGACAGGCTGAAGTTTGTTACCTTAAAGGGAACACCTGAATTAGAGCAGTGTGTCCTATTCCAGAAACTAGCCTAAGTGACAGAGAACTAGCCCTTTTAAAGATGAAGATCTGTAGACCCTGGGAATTTGTGAACTTCTGGAGCACACCTATGACTTCGCAGACAAGGAAAGAAGAAACTGATCTGACCACACTTAGTTCCTTTCCTTCCTCGCATCCTTTTAATCAGAGCAACACCCCTTTCTTAAAACCTGTTTTCCTATGTTCCAAAGATTTCCTTTGAATAAACACTTTTTCTGCTTTAAACATTAATTTTGAAAACTATTGGTTTAGTGGTAAATGTACTAAGGGAGGTGAAATAGTATATAAAGCCCAGCAACCAGAAAGTGCTTAAAGTGCAGATAAATCAGCCATCAGGAATATGATGAAAATATAGAGAGTTTGAAGTGAGAGAAATTCTAATGTAAACAGGTAAGGTTTAGTTTAGGAGGTATAAAATGTCTTCAGGCACCATTTCACACTGCTTCACTGCCCTGGTTCTAAAGATTTTACAAGTACCTGTGAGAAAGGAAGGATATCCCACAGGCTGGCCCAGCAGCCTCATTTTGCATGTGTGAAACTGCTAGATTTAAGCCCTTGCAGAACAATGTAGAAGTCTTGCTCTAGCATTGAGTTGAGCTGACAGTGTGTTAAAGGAAACAGTATAAATACTAAATAAATTAGTTCAGCACTTTATCAAGCAGAAAAGAAATTGGTACCTTATGTAGACAGATGAATGTGAGGTCCAGAGAGATAAACTGTTTTGCCCAAGATCTCCTGTCTGTGTAACTGGTGAATGGGTAAATGAACTAGGACTTAAACTCAGGTAATTTTCTCTACCATGCTGTTGTCACATACCAGTAAAATTCTTCAGTGATTTATTATACTGGCTTCATGATTTTAAAAACTTTATTATATATTATAGCTGCAAGGCTTAAAAACCTCTGTAATAGCTTATATCAAAATTCCTTCTGGGTCAGGTATGGTAGCTTATGCCTATAATCCTTTAAGGAGCCAAGGCAAGATTGCTTGAGCCCAAGAATTAGAGAAAAGCCTGGGAAACATAGGGCCCCTCTCTGCAAAAAATGGAAAAAGTATCCAGGTGTGGTGGTGTATACCTGTAGTCTTGCCGGAGGCTGAGGTGGGAGGATTGCTTGAGCTTAGGAGTTTAAGGTTGCAGTGAGCTGTGGTGATGCCACTGCACTCTAGCCTGGGCAATAGAGTGAGACTCTCGTTTCAAAAAAAAAAAAAAACAACAACCCCCAAACAAACAAAACTTAGGAAAAGATGTTTTCCTCATCTAAGTTGGCTGTATGAGAATTAGGATTACAGTATTAATAGAGGTAAGTTCTCTACTACTTCTTTCCTTCATTATGTGCAATATGGATGCAGTCCATTTGTGGGATTAGCAGATTTTGATAGGTTGGGAAGCCGCAAGCTGTCCAGTTTTAGTGTTCTTAGAATATCACCCACAGGAATTCAGAGGCAGCCCATGCCAATAGCAGATCATGATTGTTGTGGACTCACTCGCCAGTGTTGACTTTGTACTCTTTCTTCTACACTGTTGTTAGCAGATGACTCTATTCTCAAGTCTCATTCAGTCAGGTAACACAGAAGACAGATAGGTTCCTATCCTTTCCTAAGACTTTTCTGTACAATTGCTTTAAACCTTTTAGCTATAGTTGTTTGTGTGGTAACTGATTTTTTTTCCCCTTTTTATTTCAATAGGTTTAGGGGTATGAGTGGTTTTTTGTTAGGTGAATTAATTGTATAGTGGTAAAGTCAGGGCTGTGTACCCATCAACCGAATAGTGTACTTTGTACCAAACAGGTAGTTTTTGATCCCTGAACCCCTTCTCATGCTCTCCCTTCTGAGTCTCCAAAGTCCATTATACCATGCTGTATCATCATTTAGCTCCATCTTTGAAGTGAGTACATGTGTTTGTTTTTTTTTTTTTGATTCCTGAGTTACTTCACTTAGGTTAATAGATTCTAGTTCAATCAAGTTGTTGTGAAAGACATTGTTCTATTCTATTTTATGGCTGAGTAGTATTCCATGATGTGTGGATACACATACACGGCGGACATAAAGTTCCTGTGCAATTTAAAATAGTTTAATGTAGTAAATTGCACACAAACTTTATGGCCCTCCTGTATATACACACATACTCTACTTTCTTTATTCATGCATCAGTTAATAGGCACTTAGGTTGTTTCTGTATGTTTGCAGTTGTGAATTGTGCCATGATGAATATAGAAATGCATGTGTCTTCTTATATAATGACATCTTTTCCTTTGGGTGGATCCCAAGTAGTGGGATTGCTGAATTGACTGGTAGGTCTACTTTTAGGTGAGTGGATTGCCTGAGCTCACAGGTTCTCAAGACCAGCTTGAGCCAGAGTGAGAACGTCGTCTCCAAAAATAGCCAGGGGTTATGGTGGGCCCCTGTAATCCCAGCTACTTGGGAGGCTGAGGCAAGAGAATTGCTTGAGCCCAAGAGTTTGAGGTTGCTGTGCGCTGTAACTGTACAGCACTCTACCGGGCGACAAAATGAGACTCTGTCTCAAAAAGAAAAAAAAAAAACTTTTAGGTATTTGAAGTGAAATAATTGATTTGTGAGCAAAGCTAGGACTGAGGTTTTATTTGGGATTCATTGAGGGTACACAGAATTGGGTTACACTGATTACAGTTGTTAGGTAAAGTCTCTCTTGTAATTGTGTCCTGCCCCCAAGAGGTGTGCCATATATTGTAATCCCCCATCTCCTTCCTCCTCCCCTCTCCCCAATCCCTCATTCCCCTACACCCCCTTGTATTAGATCATCTATTGCCTTCATATTAGAATTGAATACATTGGATTCTTGCTTCTTCATTCTTGTGATGCTTTACTAAGAAGAATGTGTTCCACCTCCGTCCAGGTTAATGCAAAAGATGTAAAGTCTTCATTTTTTTAAATGGCTACATAATATTCCATGGTATACATATACCATAGCTTGTTAATCCATTTCTGGGTTGGTGGGCATTTAGGCTGTTTTCATGTTTTGGCAATATAAATTGAGCTGCGATAAACAGTCTAGAGCAAATGTCCTTATGATAAAAGGACTTTTTTTTCTTCTGCCCAGTAATGGAATTACAGGATCAAATGGGAGGTGTATGGTTCGGTGCCTATAGCTCAGCGGCTAGGGCACCAGCCACATACAGTGGGGCTGGTGGGTTCAAACCTAGCCCAGGCCTGCCAAACAACAATGGCAAATACAACAAAAAAATGGCTGGGCGTTGTGGCAGGCACCTGTAGTCCCAGCTGCTTGGGAGGCTGAGGCAAGAGAATTGCTTAAGTCCAAGAGTTTGAGGTTGCTGGGAACTGTGATGCCATGGCACTCTACCAAGGATGACATAGTGAGACTCTGTCTTAAAAAAAAAAAAAAAAAACAATGAGAGATCTAATTTGAGTTCTTTGAGGATTCTTCATACTTCCTTCCAAAAAGGTTGTATTACTTTGCAGTCCCACCAGTAATGTAAAAGCGTTCCCTTAATTTCCACATACATGCCAGCATCTGCAGCTTTGAGACTTTGCGATGTGGGCTATTCTCTTTGGGGTTAGGTGATATCTCAGAGTGATTTTGATTTGCATTTCTCTGATGATCAGGGGCGATGAGCATTTTTTCATACATTTGTTTGCCATTTTTCTGTCTTTGTCAGAGAATGTTCTGTTCATATCCCTTGCCCAGAGGTAGATGGGATTACTCTTTTTTTGTTGATTTTTTTTTTTTTTTTCTTTTCCTCTTTTTTTTTTTTTTTTTTTTTGAGACAGAGTCTTACTTTGTTGCTCTAGGTAGAGTTCTGTGGCATCACAGAAATCTCAAATTCTTGGACTTAAGCAATTCTCTTGCCTCAGCCTCCCAAATAGCTGGGACTACAGGTGCCTGCCACAACACCCGGCTATTTTGTTGTTGTTGTTGCAGTTATCATTGTTGTTTAGCTGGCTGGGTCCAGGTTTGAACCTGCCAGCCTTGAATCTGCCACGTGGCTGATGCCCGTAATCACTGTGCTATGGGTGCCGAGCCTCTTTTTCTGTTGATTAATTTGAGTTCTCTGTAGATTCTAGTTGTCAACTCTTTGTCAGATTGATACCCTCCAAATATTTTTTCCCATTCTGAACATTATCTTTCACCTTTATTTGTATCCTTAGCTGTGCAGAAGCTTTTCAGTTTAATTAAGTCCCATTTGTTAAATTTTTTTTTTTTTTTTTTTTGAGACAGAGTCTTACTTGCCCAGGGTAGAGGCTGTGGCATCACAGCTCATAGCAACCTCACACTCTCGGGGTTAAGTGATTCTTTCACTCCAGCCTCCCAAGTAGCTGGGACTACAGGCTCCCTCCACAACACCCGGCTATTATTTTTTGGTTGTAGTTGTCATTGTTGTTTAGCAGGCCCAGGCTGGATTCACACTTGCCAGCTCCAGTGTATATGGCTGGCACCCTAGTCGCTGAGCTACAAGCACGGAGCCACAATTGTTAATTGTTGTTGTGATGGCTGGTGAAGTCTTTGTCAAAAAATCTTTCCCCAGTTCAACATCAAGAGTTTTCCCCACCCTTTCTTCTAAGATTTTATATCATTTCGTGTCTTAGATTTAGGACTGAGATATTTTGATAGAGCTATTTTTACAAGTAAACCCTCAGCCCCCTTTTTTGGCACAATAGCTGCTCCCTTTCTTTCTGGTTTATTCATGGCAGCCCTCTTCTGCTTATAAGGGACTCGAATTTTAGCTGCGGGATATTATTGTTATGGTCATGTTTGAAGTCATTTGCTAAGTTTCTTTCAAGAGTTAAGTGTTTCTAATAATTCAAAACTCAGAGCTGCATTCTCTTGTTGTAAAATAGTCTCTTATCTGCTGGAATGACCAGAAAGTGAGAGCTTTAAGTATAGATACAAAAATTGCACCAAATGTTATTTCGGTTTAAATTGGCTCAAAATAATGAAAAAACTTTAGAGAACAACTAACTCTGCATACAATATGAGCATGGTCCTAATTGTATAGGTTTTAGTTAATTGATAATCTTTACATGGTCCACCCTTTGTATTAATATCCAACTCTTTTGTAAAATCACAGTGTGAAACACTTTAGAGGCTTGGACATGTCTTGTCTGAGCCTTTCCCATTATTCTCCTTCTTCCCTTTTGCTTTTCACTTGCTACCTGGTGATTCCTGCTTTGTTCTTCTATTTGCTCTAGCATTTGAAGTCTTTGGTGAGTATACTCTATGTGAATGAATCTCACTGCTTGGGATAGTTTGTATTCTGATCTTCCAGCAACTACGGTAATGCTTCTCAACTCTGTTTCCCATTTTTGTCTTTATCTGAGATACTTTTTAAAAATAACTAATGGTAGCACAACAAAATGAAGAACTTGCATACGTAAAAAGACACTACTAGGAGAGTGAAAGACAAACTCAGAATGGAAGATGTTTCCTACGTATTATAATCAATAAAGGGCTTATCCTCAGATATATACAGAGCTCCAAAACAATAAGAAAAAGACAGATAAAACCTAATTTTAAAAATGGGCAAGAGACAGGCACTTCACAAAAGATTGTATCCAAATGTTCAGTATCCATGAAAAGTTGTTCAGACTCATTAATGATTAGGGAAATGCAAAATGAAACCACAGTGGAATACTACTACACATTCACCAGAATGGCTAAAATTGCCCAGTGCCAGGTATTGGGGAGGATATGGAAGAAACAGCACTCTTAACTCTTTTGGTGGGAGTGTAAATTGGTATGACTACTTCAGGAATTTATTTGGCATTATTTGTTAAAGTCAAACTATAGAGCGCATGACACAGTGTATTCACTCCCAGGGAGATGACGCTAATGTCCATGAGCAGTAGAATGGAAAAACTGTGGAAAACTGTGCAATATTTTTATAGTGATGCACTATGCTGTAGAGAACATGAATGAACTGCTGCTACATAACATGTACAATAGACAACATGGCTAAACCACACGAACATGATATTAAGTGAAAGAAACCAGATACAAAGAATATGGTGGCATTTATGTAATGTTTAAAATCAGACAAACTTGACATGTTGTTAAATCAGGATAGTAGTGACTTTATTTGCTGAGATTGAGGCTTACTGACTAGAGGGAGGCACAGTGGTTTAAGGAATCCTGATGATGTGGGTTTTGTTTTTAATCTTATGTTAGTTACATTGAGATGTTCACTTGGTGATTATTCATCTATTTTGTACATTTATGATTTGTGCGCTTTTATGTTCATATATTGTGCTTTATAGAGTTTTTTGCTGGGCGTGGTAGCTCACGCCCATAATCCGAGTACTCTGAGAGGCTGAGGTGGGTGGATCACCTGAGCTCAGGAGTTCAAGACCAGCCTCAGCCAAAGCGAGACCTCATCTCTAAAAATAGCCAGGCATTGTGGTGGGCGCCTGTAGTCACAGCTACTTGGGAGCCTGAGGCAAAGAGAATTGCTTAAGCCCAAGAGCTGTGACGCCATGGCACTCTACCCAGGGTGACAGAGTGAGACTTTGTCTTAAAAAAAAAAAAAAAAAAAAGTTTTTAAAAAAGTCTTAACTGATACACATGAATTAGAATTGCTAAAATAAAACTCAGGATACCAAGTGCTGACAAGCATTCAGAGTAACTGGAATTATGAGAATGGGAATGTAAAATGGTACCTCCACTTTGAAAACCTATTTGGTGGTTTTGTGGGGTTTTGTTGTTTTTCTGGATTTTGTTTCAAAAAATTTTTTGCCCCTGAAAGATAAGGTCTTGCTGTGTTACCCAGGCTAGAGTACAGTGACCCAATCACAGCTCACTACTGCCTCAAACTTCTGGGCTCACGCAATATTTGGCAGTATTTACTCAAGACTAATGATTACTTGTTCTTACACAAACTTGTATATGAATATTTATAGAAGCTTTATTCATATTTACCAAAAACTGAAAAAAAAGCAAGTGGGGAATGGGTAAACTGTGGTCCACACATATCTTCAGTATCACTCAGCAATGAAAAGTAACTACTGGTAATGCCACCACATGGATGCATCTCAAAGGCATTACACTAAGTTAAAAAAGCAAGATTTAGCCCGGCCATGGTGGTTCACACCTATAATCCTAGCACTCTGGGAGGCCAAGATGGGTGGATATCCTGAGTTCACAGGTTCGAGACCAGTCTGAGCCAGAGGGAGAACTTGTCTCTAAAAATAGCCGGGCATTGTGGCAGGTGCCTATAGTCTCAGCTACTTGGGAGGCTGAGGCAAGAGAATCACTTTAGCTCAGGAGTTTGAGGTTGCTGTGAGCTGTGACACTACAGCACTCTACCGAGGGCAACAAAGTGAAACTCTGTCACAAAAAAAGAAGTCAGATTTAAAAGGGCATATACTGTATGATTCCCATTTATGTTGCATTTGAACACAGACAGGTCTATGTAGGGTAGAGAACAGATGAGTAGTTGCCTGGGGATGGGGGAACAATTGACTACAAAGGGACACTGTATCTTGACATAGTTACACAACTATATGTGTTTGTGTATGAACCTTACACGACTATATGTGTTTGTGTATGAACCTTACTTAGTTCCCACCTTAGACCAGTTAACTCTAAAGATGAGACTCAGACACTGCTATTTGTTTTAAACTTTCCTAGGTGATTTTTCTTTACAGCCAGGAGATTTTACCATATAGTCAGGGTTGAAAAACCAATTAGCTGCATAACTCATCTAGAAAACTTCAAGAAAACATTGTCTTTGGCCTTGAGTTTCCATTCTGCACAACAACTGTATAAAAACATCTGGACAGAGATTGAGCCACAGGTGAAGTAATTTGTGTCTAAGGGGATATGGGTTATCCCACCTTGATAGCAAGAGACATCTGGTAGACTTTCCTCTGGTAGTGTCATTTTACTGCTGTGGACATTGTTCAAGCTGGTGATTATGAAACCCAACATCAAGAAAGCATTGGAACAAAGCATGATTTATTTAAACAATTTTATTTGAAGTCATAACCTGTGAAGAATGTGATTGTTCTTATACAGTCATGAGATTTTCGTTCTTTTCTGTAGTCTCTTTGTGAACAGACCTGACTCAGGGGGCTATGGTCCAAATTATACCACTGTGTGTCACCAAGAAGTGATGAATGGGTAAATGTAGAGGGATCCAGGGACAAAATGTGACGGGAGAATTTTGAGAGCTTATTTTCCAGACTAAAAGGGCTGAAGGAAGTAGGTTAGTGCAGGCAATCTAGCGGAGGGCTTGCAGTATGTCTTAGAAGTTGCCCTAGCAACTTGTTTTCTTGTTCTCTCTAGCCTTAGGCTACTTCTGTAACTTTATTTCTTTTACCTTTTCTTTGCTTCTGAGACTTTTCTTAAATTTCTATACCTTAGTATTAGGTAGCTCCCATGTTACATTACTTAACTCCTGAGATCCTTTTCCTGTGTGTATAATCTGAAATCAACTATTCTGCTTTAAAAGTGTTCTCAAATAGATTGTTCTGGCTCCATTCCCTTCCTTTGTTATTTTCTCATGTATCGTTTTGGAAGTCAGCAGAACTGATCATTCCACATAGTTTCTCAAGCTGAATGAATAGAAAGGGTGAGAGAGGATTGGCTCGATGAGCCAGGTTAGCCCAACACCAGTATTCAGCTCAAACTGTTAATAAGGCATCTGGGCACAGCGAGTCTGGGGAGACAAGAATCCAGACATCTCTGGCCAGTGGGATCTGCCTATGATCATCCCTTTGAGGATACAGGGAGCCAGCAAGGGACTTCTGGACCCCAGGAGGAGGGCAAAAACAGTGGAAAACTGGCAAGTGGCTGAGTGTGTTCGATCAACCTAATAATGCTGGCAACCGTGAGTACAACCAGCAGTGAGATTGCAAACTGGAAAGGCCTTACCTGTGACCTTTTTCGGTGTTCTTGGACTTGGCGCTCAGTTGAGCTGCCTGGGGGAGAGCTTGAGCAAAAGTGTGGAGAACTTTGGGCATTGTCTGGGGCCCCAAAATGAGCCACTGAGCTGGGTTCAGTGAAAGCCATTATGTGAAAAAACTACTCTGGCAAGCTCTGCCCTCAGGGTCCCAGAGCAAGGAACTGGCGGGACAAGGTAACCTAGTGACTGAGCAGCTTAAAGGCGGGGCCTAAACTGCCTCACAGCCCTAATCCTTAGGAGCAGAGTGAGACGGTTTTGGCACACTGGAGCCTTGGGCTGTTGCCTTGGGTAGAGTGCCCTGACGTCACAGCTCATAGCAACCTCAAACTCCTGGGCTTGGAGCCACCCAGACCTCCATAAGAGGTGTGCAGCAACCCCCGACCAGTGACCTGCACCCACCAGACCTCCACGTTCCCGGACCAGGAACTGCGGGAGCCATGCAACCCTGCATCCCCCCTCCTGTGTCCTCCCAGCCTCCACACTATCTCATCCGTCTGACCAGGGACCCTGGTAGGTGGGTGCCCTCTGGAGCCCTCCCTGCCTCTGTGCAGAGCCCTTCTCCCGGCCAGAGACTGCTAAAGCCTTGGTTCTCTGTGCCAAAGTCACTGGGCATCAGGCACAGAGAACCGTGTACACCACCCCCAGCCCTGTTTCTGAATCTGCGTGTGTTGCACACTGGAGCTGCTTCTACAACCAAAACTCCCTAACTAGAGCAGCCCCAGAGGAACTACACAGGGTCACTCCCTACAAAGATCCAGCAACAATAGAGTGATCCCGATGGGGTCTAATCTTGGAGAGACACATCCCCAACTCTGAGGACGGCCAGAGGCAACGGTGAAAAGCAATCATGAGGCAAAATCAACAGAAAAACTCTGCCAATATGAATAATCACAGTAGATCAACTCCCACAAGGATCAATGGGGCAGAAACACCACAAGACCCCATGCACAAACAAATAGCTGAGATGTCAGAAATTGAATTCAGGATCTGAATAGCAAATAAGATTGAATTAGAATTCCAAAGGTTATCTCAAGAATTCAATGGATACAAAGAGCAAATGATCAAATATTTTGAATCATTGAGACAAGAAGTTGCATCCCTCAAAGATCTGAGAAACACAGTAGAATCCATCAGTAACAGACTAGAGCAAGCAGAAGAAAGGATTTCTGACATTGAAGACAAAGCTTTTGAACACTCCCAAACCCTCAAAGAAAAAGAGAAATGGAGAGCAAAAACAGACCACTCTCTCAGAGAGCTCTGTGATAATTCAAAGAAAACAAATATTCGACTTATAGGGATCCCCAAAAGTGATGAAGTGGCTTCACAAGGCACAGAGTCTCTTCTCCATGAGATTATGAAGGAGAACTTTCCAGATATGCCAAGGGACTCCGAAATTCAGATAGCAGACAGTTTCAGAACTCCAGCATGACTCAACCTGAATAAGACATCCCCCAGACACATTATAATCAAGTTCACTAAAGTTAATATGAAGGACAAAATTCTGAAAGCTGCCAAACGAAAGAAAACTGTTACCTACAAAGGGGAGGAATATTAGAATAACTGCAGATCTCTCTGCTAAAACCTTTCAAGCTAGAAGAGCATGGTCATCGACTTTTAATCTCCTAAAACAAAATAATTTTCAACCCAGGATCTTGTACCCAGCTAAACTGAGTTTCATTTATGACAAAGAAATTAAATACTTCAATGACATTCACATGTTGAAGAAATTTGCTACAACTAAACCAGCTGTCCAGGACATTCTTAGACCTATCCTCCATAAAGACCAGCATAACTCTCCACCACAAAAGTAAACCCACCCAGAAAATTTTTGATCAAATCCCAACTCCCACACTTGCAAAAGGATTAAAATTGTCCACCGGACCCTCGAAAGGCTTATCAATATTCTCAATTAATGTGAATGGTTTA
>CAUYPK010016152.1:0-113644 GCA_963574355.1 Loris lydekkerianus | reverse complement strand
GCTCGGAGATCGCTCCTCAGAGGTCCCTCCTCAGAAGCAGCATAACAAAATCCAAACTTGGCAAAGAGCCACAGTATACAAAATAATGATAAGAGGCAAAGAGCCGAAATTCCTTTTGGCCGGGAGCCGCATGCGGCTCTAACCGCGTGTTCGCCACCCCTGATCTATATAGAAGTAGAAAAAGCATTCAGGAAAATGCTTTCATGATGAAAACCTTCAATAAAGTAGGCATAGAAGGAACATACCTCAAAATTATAAAAGCTGTATGCAACAAAGCCACAGCCAACATCATCGTGGGGTTTGAATACAGAGCAATCAGGCAAGAGAAAGAAGTAAAGCATACCCAAATTGAGATAAAGGAGGTTAAACTATTTCTTTTTACTGACTATTTGATCTTGTATATACAGCCCTGTAAAGATTCCATCAAAAGACCCCTAGAATTGATAAATTTAACAAAGTCTCTGACTACAAAATCAATGTACATAATGTATATACTAACAACAGTTAAGCTGAGAGTCCAATCAAGGCCTCAGTATCATTTACAATTGCTACAGAGAAAATACAATACCTAGGAATATACTGAACCAAGTAAGTGAAAGATTTCTACAAGGAGAAATCTTAAGCAAAAAGGCCAAGTCTATAAGCATCATATTCTATGACTTCGAATTATACTACAAGTAACCAAAACAGATGGTTCTATTATGAAAGTAGAGACATAGACCAATGGAAGAAAATAAAGAATCCAGAAATAAAACCATATAGCTCCAATTAACTGATCTTTGCCAAAGCAAACAACGACATATACCTGGAAAAGTAAGCTCTATTCAATGAAGAGTCCTGGAGAAATTGGTTAGCTGCATGAGAAGAGTGAAACAGGATGGCTATCTTTTGCCATATATAAAAATTAATTCAAGATGGATTAAAGACTTAAATGTAAGGCATGAATCCATATATATTCTAGAAGACAACCTAAACCTAGGAAAACCTCTTCTGGATAACTCAGCTCCCAAAGGCAAATGTAGCAATAATAAAAATTTTAAAAAGGGGATTTAAAATATCATTGAACACTCTTTATCTCCTACTCCTCAGTACCTATCATTGAACACTGGATATTTGAGGCCCTTTAAATTTTGTGCCTAAGGCAAAAAAACAAAAAAAAATTTACTTGCTTTATCCTAGCCAAAGCGCTATGCCTCATAATGTAGGCAACGAAAACCAAAGGATGTTAACTGAGTCAAAGTCACAGGAGTTAATTACTTCTTTTTTGAAAGTAATGTTTTCTAATCAGTTACAGGTCTTCCTATGTTTGCCAGTCTCTTATATGGTTGTGTGCCATATAAAAGCTTTCCACATTTTACATTATTCAGCCACATCATATCATGCATTTCCAAAAGAAAAATATGTGAACCTTAGTAAATGTGGAATGTAAATGTCTTAGCACAATAACTAAGAAAATGCCAGGAAGGCTATGTTAACCAGTGTGATGAAAATGTGTCAAACGGTCTATGAAGCTAGTGTATGATGCCCCCATGATCAGATCAATGTACACAGCTATTATTTAATTAAAAAAAAAAAAAAAAGAAAGAAAAATCAGAAAGGGCCACAGATGAGCAATTCAATTATTCAGTTTTGACTCCTTAGTCTGCAATGATCTTGTAGATCTCTGCACAGCTCCTTCTGTGGACGGCTTTTCAACTTGCTCAGACCTGGGGGAAGCCTTGATTGGCACATGGTGCAGATCCTGGATAAGAACAGGCATTGCAGCATCACGGGAGATGTATTTCTGTCTCTGAATCTGTGGTCCCCAGGAAGCAGAGGTGGCCTTGGACAATGACGGTGATGACACAAAGTCAAGGTAAAAATAAATTCCTTAGCTAGTTATTTATTGAAATAATAATTCAAACTTGAGCTCAGATTCTCAGAAAAATGGCTTGGGTTAAAAAATGTTTTCTGTCTGACTACTATCTCAACAAATTCTGTGTTAAATGTGTCAATGATATAAATAATTCTGAACCATTGAATTTCTTTTTCACATTTAGATTAATACATCCAATATGGCACATTATACCTTCAACACAGTCTCCTTCAGATTTCACGTTGGGAGTTTGGGTGAGATAAGAAGTTACTGAGTAAATAATTAGAATCCAGAGGGTAGAGAGGTGTTTTTCTAGTGGCGTTGCTGCAGGGTGGATATTTGTTAGTACTTGGCTTTGTTGAAATGTGCACATTAAATTTGAGAGATCTTGAGAGGCTTTATAAAGTTTAATTGCTGCCAATCTCTTATTATCATGCTTTCTGGTGAGATTTACTCAGCCCTACAAACTTCCCAGTTTGAACATTATTATTTCCTGTATTGTTTTCCCTGAAATGTAGGATATGTTGAAATATAGGAAAGAATATTCTTCCTTCACCATAGCAAGTAAAACCATGTCTGTTGGTTTTCTAGGTCTGCCATTAACAAAATACTGCAGACTGAATCACATAAGCATGGGGAAATGTATTTTCTTACAGTTCTGGGAGCTGGAAGTTCAGGATCAATATTTTGGCAGGTGTGGTTCCCTCTGAGGCCTCTTTCCTTGCCTTGCAAATGGCCACCTTTTTTTTTTTTTTTTGCCCTGTCCCCATGTTCTTCTGTGTGCAGGCTTCCCTGCTATTACTTTGTGTGTCTAAATTTCCTCTTCTTTGTGGACACCAGTAGACTGAATTAGGGCCCATCCTAATGGCTTAATTACCTCAGTAAAGGGCCTACAGCACAGTCCCATTCTGAGGGACTATGGATGAAGGTAGTAATTTTTGACACTGGTGTGCCATTAGAGGGTCTTAGGTGTGCTGCAAAAGTTTTTAAAGCTCATTCATTAAATTATTTTCAAAAGAAGTTCAAAACACAGTAAGTATATTATTTTGTTTTTTACTCTTTTTGTAATCAACATAATTTAAGTGTGCCACAGAAGTTTAACTATGGGTTCAAGCATGCTATGAGATTAAAAAAAAAAAAAAAGTTGAAAACATTGGCTTCGGGTTTCAACGTGTGAATTTGGGGGAGAGAGAAACAATGCAGCTCTAACAAAGTATATATACTTTCAGTATGTTAGGGTTAGGCTGGATGGTGTGTGAGGCCTCTTTTAAATCTATGTGGATAGGAGTCTCTGATTCCAGAGGTTGTTCCATCTATGACTTCATAAAAAGCAGGCTTCCATCAATGGTGGTTTTTTCCATGCGTCTTTTTTGCACTGTAGCGTCAAGACCACACCAGCTTTCCCTAAGAGTGAGGCTGAAGACATGGCTTCCTGTTTTATGAACCGTCTTCCTACATTTCTCTTCATCCCTATTCACAGTCTGTTCTAACCTTCTTATGTAAATCAGAAAAGAATATCAAAGGGGGATGATAAAAATGTAGATTGTTAAGAGAGAGAAGAGGCTGCTACAGCATGTTTTCCTGAAGGGAACTTGAGTCTGTTCACGTATCCCCATGAGAAATGGTGGAACCAGAACACAAAGCTTTGGAGTTTGAGGGCAGGCTATAGAAGGAAGACACATTTCTAAGGTAAAATTCTAGCGACGTGATGACTTATTAAATTTGGTTTGTGGAGGAGAGAGGCACATAAGATACCTCTGTGAGTTCCAGCTTGTCTCACTTCATAAGTGGTGGTGCCATTATCAAAGACTGCTATAAAGAAGGGACTTTATTTTAAAACACGATTTAAAGCATACTATATATGTGTATGAATAATTGATATATATGTACTATATGTGTATATGTACAATTATATATTATTATTTTACATGTATTTTATCTATGTATGTAATCACACACACATTTTTTAACTGTGTCAGCTAAACAGAGCTTCTGCAGTTTTTCAAAGAAGCTCAGTGACAGAATTTGACTTCTTGAACAGTTACCAGAAGCATAGCCCCAAGCTAAGGCGCCCTAAAGCAGCTCCATTTTAAATAGAAAATAGATAAATGCATACGGACTGGACCATATGTAAACACTTGGCATTTGTGTCTTGGGAGAGAGAGCCTTCGTTGAGAAAGGGAATCATATCACTAAGGTTCTAGGCACAGAGGATTAAAGAAGATAGGTATCAAATGGCAGGATGACCAATAATGCTGTTCTTTAGTTCTTTAGGATAATTCCTTTTTTATCAAGAGATAATATTCACAACTCTACAGTAACTGATAATAAATAATGTTTGGACAAGGTTGCAGAATACGACGTTTGTAGGAAGCATTCCATTTCTTTGATTAAGGATTATTGCATGCATTAACTGCCTTCCCAATGAATGTATTGTTAATTGCTTGTTAGTGCTTTGGTCACGCACATGACTTAGAACACTGCTGACTCTTGTGAGAAGGTATGTTGGCAGGAAAAAGTGGAAGTATCAAGGTTCTTTTAGAGAAACAACAAGCCTGTGAGGTTAATTTATTCCAAGATGACATCAATGTTTCTTGCTGAATTATTATTCAGAAAACATCACTATAAGTAAAAGAAGTTTACTATTGGATACTAGAATGTGGCAGAAGCAGAAATTGGGTTTATTAAGTTTGGTCAATGAATGTACGTCATTTGAGGTGAAATAGAGCTTTCTGTTGACACAAAGACAAATTCCTACCTGTGAGTTAAACTTCACTGCTAATACTAACTTTAATGCCATTCTTCATTCTGAAAGTTCCTAGGTTGATGCTATCAGGTTTCACTATCACTAAAACCACAATTGTACCACTTAGAGGTATTTAAAGCATAAATACAGAATTAGTTGTCTCTTCCAACACAGAGCATGTTCATTTAGTTCAAATGGCTGGGAACCTTTTCATTGTTGAAACCTGGTGACGTTGGTAACTACAGAAGATGCTTCACTCAGCCCCCCCATAACCACATCAGCAGAATAATGCAGTGTGTCCCTCCATCTGTCAGTACTCTGTGCAGTGTCCGTGGTGCTCTCATCACGGGCACTGCAGGCTGCTGTCCTCTGTTCTTGTGTGTATCTGCTCCCACTATGGGGAACGTCACGTCCTTAGTGTGAGTCATTAAGTTTAGGCCAGTTGTCCTTGCCATTGCAATTACATAGTTCAGTTAAAACGGTACATAGATCAGTGGGGCTTTGGTGTGTGCCACACCTTTTGGGAGCAAGACACGACTGTAAGAGGGACTTTACCTAAAAAAATGCAATCAGTGTAACCTGGTTTATTGTACCCTCAATGAATCCCCAGCAATAAAAAATAAAGGAAAAAAAAGTTACTACAAAACTTAAGGAAGTAAAAAAAAATAAAATAAAATAAGTCATTGAGTGCAAAATTATAAATATTTCAAATTGTTTTTCTAGAAAGGTGAGGTGCTAGCAAATTGTCAGATTATGTGTGGTTACACAGCTATAAAAGGTAATGGAGAACACTGTAAAGTTCTGTGACCCGGGCTCCGACGGCCTCCATGCATACTCACACCCCTTTAAAGACGTCAAAAATGGAATTTTGGACAGTATATCATAAATATGGCTTTTCCACGAAAGCTTTGTGGAACTCTGTCTAATTAGAGAACCTGACCATAAAGAAAAGGCTGCAGTCTAGAGCGCAGTGAATGAATACCGTTTATATATCTTTAGTGAAAATAAAAGGTTTAGGCAATGAGTGTGTTTTTAAACGATTCTCTGCTTTGCAGCTTTTTTTTTTTTTTTATGAATTAGCCAGTTACAGACTCTGAATGTTCTAGAGCAGTAGTTCTCAACCTTCCTAATACTGAGACCCTTTAATACAGTTCCTGTGGGTCATGACCCACAGGTTGAGAACCCTGTTCTAGAGGGAATGACTTCTACTGTAAATGGGACGTGAAAAGACAAGAGTACAAAATATTTACAACATTAACCTACTTTAAAAAAATCCACTGCACCTACAAGCATATAGATGTAGCTTAAAAAAAGTGGATGATAATATTAATATTTAATGTTGAGTGCCACAATAGTACCCGGTGTTTATTTTTTTTTTTGTTATATTTTTCTATAGTAAAATTTCCTATAATTCCCTCCTGTTCCTTGAATAACAAGATGACAGATGAATAAATGCTATTTAATGCACTGTGTTTTTAGCTCCCCTGTTTTGGATTCTGTCCTCATATCTCCACCAGAGTTACTCAACCGTTCCTGAGGATAGAATGCTCACAGCCTCCCTTAGAAATTATTTGCAGTAGGGTCTACTTTTTGGCTAAGATCAAGTGCAGTGTCTGGGCTTCCTGCTGACCTTACCCAGGGACTCCATTCCAAGGGTCTTATTTTAAAGTCTTTTAAAGTCTTCTTTCACAAAGTCTCCTCTGAGTCCCACAGACGACTCAGAGACAGCCTCTTGGAGTTCCAGAGACAACAAAAACCAAATCTTCCCTTTCTTTTGTTTTAGTGAGCCATGATCATGATGGTTTGACTGTATCGTGGAGACTATACAAAATCTGGATATTTTAAATCACAGCAACATTAATAAACATTTCAAATTGGTGAGAGTTTATATACTTTTGCTCTTTGCAGCCATTTTGGGGGGTTGGGGTTAGACATTAGTTGAACCTCTATTCTAAGACTACATGTGTGGCTAATTTTTAAGTCATCATTGAACAAATTGAGGAAGAAGCAATTTGTTATCTTCTTATTTGTTAATTTCAAATTGAAAATTGAACTGGTAACTATACTCATATCAAGTAGACAGCTACAGCTAATGATGAAGACCAGGGGAGGAGAGAACTTTTAATGTAGCCCTAGGGCAGGTCTTAAGAGAACTTAACACAGAGGCTTTGCTACCTTGGTCTTTGTGACTTGTGTACTGTAAGGTATACCAGGGAGCAGAGCCCCAAAGACGGCGAGAAGAGTGTCTAACATACCTCCTGGTGTGTTCTGGGAACTCATCTGTCATCGGTACCTGACAGGCTTTCCAGAATGCCTTATCTGACTATGTTTGCATCTGAGTTTATAGTTGTCCATTAAGTAAAATTTATGTTAGTATTAATTATCCTATGATGTATTGGCATTTTCCTACTGTAGGGCACCAGTAATAAAAGATATATTTTATTCCTCCATGTTCCAAAATCATCATGTCTTTGGGTCAGATTGTTTTATAATCCTAGCACAGATCAGAGGAAATGAGAAGGTGGTTGGGAGTTGGAGTCTTCACAGTTTTCAGTGTGTGGGTGTGTGCCTCCTGGGCCTGTTCTCTATGGCCGCAGGGCTTCTGGCCATCTGAATCTGGGCTGCTGTCTGCCCACCAGTAGGTTGAGAATGAAAATAAAATTCCTTAAGGTTATTGAGTGCATCAGTAATTTACACACCTTTTCTTAGAATAAACCTCACCACCATCCTCAAGTATTTTCCTTCTCCTTTTGCAACTGAGAAGACTGAGGTTCAACGAGCTTAAAATCCATCATCTGTGATCACACAGCTAAGAAGCATCACAGCCAGGGTGTGAGCCTAACCCAGTTTGGAAAGTTCTAAGATACCACTTGTACAGTTGAGGGGGCAATTGCACCTGTGTGGCCCTGTGAGCTCACACAGAGTTGGGTAACTTGCAGTGAAATGCCTGCAGCCGCCCTCAATGCAGAATGCAGGGTCTCATTCTCCATCCTTTCCACTCTACCCTCCCTTCCCAGGTCTTTGACTCTGAATTTTACTCTTCTTATGTACTATATTCTCAGGTATTTGTTTTTTTCTTTTTAAAAAAGTCTTTGAGGTATAATCTACATAAAATAAAGTACATGCATGCCCCCCCCAATCCTGCCTTATTGTCAGTGAGAGTTCTCCACTCACACAGCCTCCTAACTGCTCTGACTGCTCCCATGCGTATGTATGGGGATGTTCTCTTGAACCCCATAACTGAATCACTGGTTCCAGAAAATATCTTGAGGTTGTAGAGCCATAAGCCGCCCTCCCACCTGCACGTCCCGGCACAGTGCTGTCCACCAGGGATCTGACATGACCTTAAATTATGGTTTTAAATACTTAAGATCCTCACTTCTTTCTCTCTTTACTTTATGAGTTACTTCTGGATGCCCGCAATCAAACTATTGCTATTTTGAATATTTCATGATGACCTTCGATTTCTTACTTATTTCCTACCTCTGCAATCCAGAGACGAATTCCACAGCCAGAACCCAGGGCACATTTCAGATAGTTTTCCATCTGTAATCAGGGGCAGTGGTGCCAGTGAACAATAATTTCAAATATAGGAGGTGATGGGTCTTGTGACCAATATCATATTTAGCTGTTTTTTCAGAGGTGGTATGAATGGTGCTATAAGTAAAAATTACATTTTTATCAGGAGGTTGCAGGCTTTTTTTTTTTTTTATGCCTACAGAAAATATGACTATTTGGAATAATATAAACAGTTTGAAGTTGAATGATCTATGCAGCTTTCAGCAATAGCAAATATCCTCTGGGTGGTGTATATTACAGTGTAAAATTCAGGATATATTGTCATTTTTATTATAATATAGAAGCAATGGTAACATACTCAGGTGTGTTCAGTGCTGCTTCAGTCTATCCTGAATGTCATCTGTCCTCCACTAAAATCCCCAAGAAGGACTGGGCACAGTGGCTCATGCCAGTTACTCTGGCACCCTGGGAGGCCGAGGTGGATGGATCCCTTGAGCTCGGAGTTCAAGACCAGCCTGAGCAAGAGTGAAACCTATCTCTATGAAATATAGAAAAAATAGTCAGGAATTGCAGTGCACAGCTGTAGTCTCAGCTTCTCGGGAGGCTGAGGCAGGAAGATTGCTTGAGCCCAGGAGTTTGAGGTGGCTGTGAGCTAGGCTGATGCCATGGCACTCTAGCTTAGACAACAGAAAGAGACACTGACTCAAAAAATAAAAATAAAAATAAACTCTCAGGAAATTGTTGCCCACCAAGTTTTCACCAAGTTCCCATCAAGTGTCCTCAGGGAACCAAGCATCCCTTCAGTTCCCACCAAGGTATCTGGAACTCCAGGACTAGTCTTAGTGATGGAGCAAGAATTCGTAGCCTGTGGAATTCATGATTCCTAGATGGTCCCAGGTCATGGACAAGTCCTTTGGGTGTAAACATGGAATAAGTTCCTACCCTTTCAGGTTCTAGATGATCCTTAAAGCCTCACTAGGACTCAGGGAATGCATAATATATGGAGATTTCAACAATAGTATCCACAGGTGAATCAGGCTAGTGTGAAAGTAAATATTCCCTTAACATTCAGAAATAAAAATAATGAAGTATAAATTCCATGCTGGGATCTGAGGCAATGGTGTCTCTGTAATCTACAAAGCGTTGCCTGGGTTTCAAATTTCTTGCACTGGTCCTTCTATACCTGACTTACACTAACAATAGTACATTGCTATACAGAACACACACACACACACACACACACACACACACACACACACACACAGTAATTCTTCTCTAAAAGACATAGAGTTTAATTTACAGTTAACTTGTTTTACATCAGACTACTTCTCAGCCTCAGAAATTGTAAAGCGTTCTGAAGCTGTGAATACCGAAATCGTTAGTTCTGTTATATAATACTTCATATACAAAAGTACTAGAGAATCATGCAGCAGGTAGTGATGGATTATGGCAACATTAGAAGTGCAAAATTCCAGCACTCGCCTGAATCCCAAAAGTATTAATGCCCATGTTTACCATGCGCCTGCATCTGCGTGAAGAATGGCCTCATTTCAGGAAGCCTGACGTCTATAGCTGCGGTTGGGCTGCATCTATTACACATCCTACATTTCTCTCTTGACTGATGCCTTCAATTCTTTTGTCACTGAGACAGAAGGATGCCGCGTGAACCTTCTGTTTTACTGTGATAACTGGGTTTTGTTCAGCATCTCATGTAGTTTCTTAGAACGAGTCCTCTAACCCTGAGCGTTTTGCAGGCCGTTGGCTGTCGTAATTGTTAAATGATCTGTCATCTTGAAATCCTTATCCTCACAACCCACCCTTTAATGTAAACACTAACACAAGATAATTGTTTTTCTTGAATTATGAAAAGCAGTCTGTCCTGTCACCCTGTGTGGAGAGTGGCCATTCCAAGGGTGCATCGGAGCAAAAGCCAAAAGGTGGGGTCTGTGCTTCTGTACCACAAAAATATATTCAGAATAGCAGGTGAAGGCAGAGACACAGGAAGCTTAGCAATTAACCACAGACCACCTAAGTCACCTTGGTGGGCAGAACCTTACCAGTAACCTGACTATCTCACCCATCTCTTGGAAAAACAAAACTAGAGAATCCGCAGGGTCTGGGTCCTCTGGGGTCTCCTATCCAGAACAAGGTCAGCTTCAAAGACTCTTATTTCTTAAGGAAAATCCAATAACCATTTAAGCCAAAAATGCACAGATGGGGTGGGGAGGGATGAGGATTAAAATATTTTAACAGAGGTAAAATTCATTGCCTGGAGTTTAACAGCATAGAATCTCAGACCTTCAGAAGTTTTAAAATAAATGTCCTTGAATGAAGACTTAGTGTGCCTCCTCAAAGAAGAAGTTAATTATGTCTCTGAGAATAAAGATTTATCTCATCAAAAACACTATAACACTCTTCATGACTTTCAGTTGTTTTGTTAGTTATAATGGGAAGGAAATATTATTGTAACCTTCTTGTTAAATTAAAGCACATCTTTTAAATAATTAAGCTTTCTGGAATATAACTTTTTAATTATTATTTTCTATTTTAGGTAGCTAAGCCCATCAAAAGTGCTGAATGAAAACTATGGGTGCCAGTCTGGAAAAGCCTGTTTGATAAAACTGGCTCCCTCGTATGTGGTGTGGGCAAGGAAGGTGCACTGGGCTGGTCCAGCGAGGGGCTCTGGAGCTGGTGCTGCAGGACAGTCCTCATAAGGTGACCTCAGGGGAAGGTGGCAGGAGAAGCCAGGCGTTGGGGTGAGAAGGGACCTCCCTCTGGAGCCTGTCCAGAACTAACAGGATCACACTGGTCTCTCTGTCTCCAGAAGCTACCAGGCTAATCCTGATTTTCCACCTGCCTTCACTTCAACACATGTCAGTGTCCCAGCATCCATGCTAGGTGCTTGGGATGTAAATATAAATTAAACATGATTTTCCTCTCCAAGTTGCTCAGAGCATTGCAGAGGCAGAAAAAACAAACAAACAAACAAACATATTAGCTAAAAATTTTTCACTTTTATGTTTCCTGAGGTATTATTTAATTTTGAAATATGTTATCTTTTATTTGCATTGGCGATAGATGCTTAGTGGAAAACAGTTTGTAAAACTCAGAGAAATTATTCTTTTCCTCTGCATCTTGGTTGCAAGGTTGCTGAACCTTTTCTGAGACAAATGTGTTGACGCTGTTATGGTGGTGGTGGGGGTGGGTGGGTTTCTCTTTACTCCTTTCCTAAGGAGAACAGATTGTTAGAATTTTGCTGTTTGGTCCAGGGAGAAATAAGCTTTTCTTTTGAGTGAGGTGTGGCTGTTTCACTTGGAGATTAAGGTGGAGGCCAGTGTGAGTGCAGAGCCCACAGGCACATTATGAACACCTGACCATCAATTGCTTGACAGATGTGTCTCCAAAAACAATTGCGTTTATAGCTTAAGTAATGTGCATTATGCTAGATGTGGTCAGGAGGTGAGAAGTCACTCTGGGTATCTTAAGCAGGAAGGATTTAATACAGGAAATTAGCTGCTTACAAATTTATCAGGAAAGCTGAGGATGCTGAGAGTGAAGGGCAGGTAAAGCAGCTGGCTTTGTGAGAATCAGAAAATGCAGGAATGATAGGAATTTCTGCATGGAATCTCAAAGACCCATAGCTCCCAGTGGGTGATTTCCAGAAGGTTCTTAGAAGTCCTCATTTGCTGCTCCCCTCTCATCTACCTGCTGCTAGAGGATGAGAATAAAGACTTCTCATTCTCTCTTGTCTCCCTAATTTTGTGAAGATGACTTTTATTGGTGGAATCTGAGTCAGGACCCAAGGGAAACAGATACTTTCTAGGCTTTCAGACATTGTGAGGTTTTGAAGTGTGTGTGTATGTGTGTATTTTGTGAGACTAGGTGCTAAGGAGGCTAAGTCCCGATAGACAATCTCCAGCAAAAAAATAATAACAATTATGATAATAATATACAAATAATGACTAACATGTATTGAATTTTACCTTGCTCTCTTCCTATGCAAGGGACTTTACATGTGTTCTCATAGGTAAAGAAAGTCACTATATTATTATCATTTTATTTAGAAATCCAAATGTTAGAGATAGTAAGTGAAAGTACCAAAGCCTCCCCAGTACTAAGTAGCAGGTTGGCATAAAAATCTAAGTCCTTTTATTTCCATGCCTGGATTTTATTTAGAATTATATCTTGCTTCCATTGCTTAATCAACTGATGGTGCAGAGAAATATATATTTCTGAATAGTTAGATGCGTTCTACAGTTATTCTCTCCCCATAAAGCTGACATCAAAATGACAACGCAGAAAGTTCATCATTTCCCCAGATCTGTGCATCGGGCCCTTTTATCTAGGCATTTTTCTTCCTTCGAAACTTCATCTGAGCTTTAGTTAGTAAAAATTCCTCCAGGGTTTTGGCAGAGCATTGAGAAATTTTGAGTTTTCAGTGCTTTTCCAACTTGGTAATGTTTGTGTGTGTGTATTTTCATAAATATTATATCAGGGCCACAGCTGAGAGCCCTTCACGGATCTTTTCAATAAAATATAAAAAGTCCATTAATAGAGCTATGTATTGGGTTCTGCAGAGAAGGAAGGCACATGCAATATATATCTGCTATTGTGCTGACATAGTATTTCAAAATAATACCCAGCAGCTTGCTGTACTGTTCAAATAACTTGGTCACTGTAAGCACTGACAGCAAAATAGATGTTTGGCTGCCAAGGTGCTAGACACGTGCATACAGGGAATCTGGTACTGTCTATCTAACTGAGCTTTTTGGAGCTGGAGTGGCCTATCTCATTAGACTTGGCCTATCTCATTAGACTTGAAACCATCTTTTCTGTCTTTCTCCAGAGATTGTAGTTAAATAACAAAGAGAATAAAATAATCCTAAGAGAAGAATTATATACATTTCTAAAAGCTTTAAGAATTACACAAATTTTCATCTGATCCTTATAAACAACCTACAAAGTGAATAGATTGCACCTTGTATCCTTATTTTCCCAATGGACACCTTGCAGTTGAAAAGAATTAAGAATGACATACAGTGTTCAAGAGGGACTTATTTACATGTGCCTCCCATTAGTTAGTATCATGCTAGGATGGGCCCATTGCCACCCCTGTTCTCAAGTTCTCCCCTGGAGCTCGTGATCTGTGAAATAGCAGCTCAGTAAATATTATGGTTTGATAATGTAGATATGCATAGTTCCCAACTGAAGAAATGCTGAAAGAGATTAGGGAAAGCTCCTGGAGAGCCAGATAGGTCAACTCCCTCAAGAAAGTTGCCTTGGAATTCTAAGCCATAAATAGGAAATGAGGAAATGGGATGTTGGCAAGAAAAAAATGTTACTGATGTAGACCAAAGCAGGAGCAAAGGAAGAACTTCCGCTACACCTCTCCTGTACCCCAGGAATTATAATAGTCATCAAATGCATTATTTTTCCATTCAACACAAGAGCCCCATGACTTAAGTAAAATTGTTCTTTAAAAAAAAAAAGAAAGAAAGAAAGAAAGAAATCAAGCCTGGTGTAGTGGTTCATGCCTGTAACCCTAGAACTCTATAAGACTGAGGCAGGAGGATTGCTTATGTTCAGGATTTGAGATCAGCCTGAACAAGAGTGAGACTCTGTCTCTACTAAAAATGGAAAAAGAAAACCAAAACTGGCCAGGCATAGTGGCAGCTATTTTGGAGCCTGAGGCAATAGGATCACTGGAGTCCAAGATTTTGAGGTTGCTGTGAGCTGTGATGACACCATAGCACTCTACCCAGGGTGACAGAGTAAGACTGTATCTCAAAAAAAAAAAAAAAGAAAAAGAAAAAAAGAAAAAAGAAAACAAAAGAAAAATCAAAGATATTAAAATTTAAGTTACTCTTTTGAAATCATGATTTTTAGATGGCAAGACAAGGTTGTAAAGTAGTCTATCTAATTTTAAGTTCTGAACTTGGGTCTTTCCATTGCACCAAACTAACAAAGCAATAACTGTGCTTTACTATTTAGGTTACCATCTATCCATTCAGTAAATTTCTACTAAGCACTTCTTTTGTTCAAAGGAAGACATTTGCCTTTCAGAGTCTTACATGAATGAGAAGACTGAATGTGTATAGCAGGTGGTGATTTAATTCATTTCATGTCACTGACTGGATACATCCTTCTATGCCAGCATTCCATTTGGGAAATCTCATATTGTAATATAGTACTGGTAGGTTTTACTCCGGGAATTTCCACCAAGAACATCACCCATTTTTACTTAGAGGCACATGCAACAAGGCACCAAAATTACTAGAACCTTCTGCTCCTCTACAAAATCAAACACATTTTTGCACACTTCACAATGCAAATGTGCTTTTCCTTCCCAAGTCTAGAGTTCCAAATCACAGGGCAGTGTTGACTGAAATGACTCAGGTATGAATTTAAAGTATAATATACCATCTGTTTCAAGCAGTTAGGAAAAAGATAATGGTAGAATCAGTTTGTAAGATAGATGGTTATCAGATGACAACTTCTGGGTGAGGAATTACTAAGACAGAACATCTAGGTTACTTATCAGCAGCCTAGTGTTTGAAGACAAAGGGAGAAAGAAATCGAGTAAAAAGTGGGGAGTGGTATCCTTTTCATGCCCCCTGGGTTTAGCTCAGGGATTTAGGATCTGAGGCATTATATCTAGAACAAACACAAGGCATCCAGAAGCATCACTCATGAGTGTGCAGCAAATAAGACCACAAGCCCATCAGAAATGCAACAGGCGGCCTTCGGCAGCCCAGGGCACCTGTCTGTTTATTGACAGCATGGAATTAGCCTCTTCGGTCTTAGTCGTGGATTTTAGATTTGATCTTACACATTTAAGGAGACATTTTCCCCAGGAGAGGACTTTTGACAAAGAGCAACTACCTGTGGACACCTAGCGCCCTAAGCTATGCTGATATGAGCCATCGTAACTCCTCCGTATTTAAGCTTTTTTATTTCATATCATTTTAATGTTGCCTTTCTCCAGAATTATGGATCTGTAAAAAGTTCTTATGGGTCCACTTTTAGTCTTCTGCAGGTTGCCAGCCAGTTCACCCAGCACCATTTGTTAAATAGGGAATCTTTTCCCCACTGAATGTTTTTAATTGGCTTGTCAAAGATTAAATAACGATAAGTAGCTGGGTTCATTCCTTGGTTCTCTAACCAAGATAGACTCTCACGGATAAAAGATTTAAACTTAAGACATGAAACTATAAAAATACTGGAGGAGAGTGCAGGAAAAACCCTTGAAGAAATCGGTCTGGGCGAGTATTTTATGAGGAGGACCCCCCGGGCAATTGAAGCAGCTTCAAAAATACATTACTGGGACTTGATCAAACTAAAAAGCTTCTGCACAGCCAAGAACACAGTAAGTAAAGCAAGCAGACAGCCCTCAGAATGGGAGAAGATATTTGCAGGTTATGTATCTGACAAAGGTTTAATAACTAGAATCCCCAGAGAACACAAACACATTAGCAAGAAAAGAACAAGGGATCCCATCGCAGGCTGGGCAAGGGACTTGAAGAGTAACTTCTCTGAAGAAGACAGGCACACGACCTTCAGACATATAAAAAAAATGCTCATCATCTTTAATCATCAGAGAAATGCAAATCAAAACTACTTTGAGATATCATCTAACTCCAGTGAGACTAGCCTATATCACAAAATCTCAAGACCAGAGATGTTGGTGTGGATGTGGAGAAAAGAGAACACTTTTGCACTGCTGGTGGGAATGCAAATTAATACATTCCTTTTGGAAAGATATATGGAGAACACTGAGAGATCTAAAAATAGAGCTGCTATTCAAACCTATAATTCCCCTACTGGGCATATACCCAGAAGACCAAAAATCACATCATAACAAAGATATTTGTACCAGAATGTTTATTGCAGCCCAACTCATAATTGCTAACTCATGGAAAAAGCCCAAGTGCCCATAGATCCACGAATGGATTAATAAATTGTGGTATATGTACACCATGGAATATTATGCAGCCTTAAAAAAAGATGGAGACTTTACCTCTTTCATGTTTACATAGATGGAGCTGGAACATATCCTTCTTAGTAAAGTATCTCAAGAATGGAAGAAAAAGTATCCAATGTATTCAGCCCTACTATGAAACTAATTTAGGGCTTTCACATGAAAGCTATAACCCAGTTACAACCTACGACGAGGCGGCGGGGGGAACGAGCGGGGCGGCGGGGGTGCGGGGGCCCGGGCGGGGGATTGGTGGGATTACACCTGCAGTGCATCTTACAAGGGTATATGTGAAACTTAGTAAATGTGGAACGTAAATGTCTTAGCACAATAACTGTGAGCTAAGAAAATGCCAGGAAGGCTGTGTTAACCATTGTGATGAAAGTGTATCAAACGGTCTATGAAACTAGTGTATGATGCCCCATGATCATATCAATGTACAAAGCTATGATTTAATAAAAAAAAATAATAAAAAAATAAAAAAATAAATGATACTGTGAGCAAATAGATTTCTGTTGTCTAAGCCACACAGGCTGTGGTGTTTTGTTATAGCAGCCTTAGCAAACTCATACAAATGTGAACAGATGTTTCACCAGAAAGGAGATATGAAAGATTCCCAATGAGATATTCCTCATAATTTACCTTAAGGAAGTATAAATTATAACCATGGTACCACATCACCACACACCTATTAGAACAGCTGAAATTATTTAAAAAAGTGATTACACCAAACACTGGTGAGAACGCAGAGAAACTATTATCTCTAACACACTGCGGGAGGGAACGTCAAAACAGTACAGCCACAGCAGAAAATCGTTTGGCAGTTTCTTAGCAAAGTAAACACACACGTACCATACCACCCAGCACTCACACTCCTGGGCATTTATCCCAGAGAAATGAACAGTTATGTTCATGCAAGAACGTGTGCGTATATGCTCACAGAAGCTTTATTCATAATAGCCAAAAAGTGGAAACAACACAAATGTCCACCACCAAGTGAATGTGAAAGTCTGGTATATTTGTACAATATATATGGGTCACTATGAAGGTTTTGAGACAGACTGTGTCATGGTCTATTATTTCACTTCCAAGAAACACAGTTGACAGTGTCCTTTCTGATTCATCTGTGCAAAGTTTCAACTTGCTTGGCTTATCTGGTTACTGGGCTTCATTTGTTTTCATCTGCATGGACTTTATGTTTCTTGATTTTTTGTGTAGTTCAAAACATTTTTAATGACCTACATATTATAATAACACTACTCAGGGAAAAACAAAGAAATTGGATACACATGAGTGAGATGGATCTCAAGGGCATCCTGCTTCGTGAAAAGAGCCAATCTCAAATGGTTACTAGTGGATGATTGCATTTATGTGACAGTCTCAAAAGGACAAAACCACAATGAGGGAAGACAGATTTGTGGTTTCCAGATCTGTCAGGGACAGAGACAAGGGTAGAGGATGGATGAGACTCTAATGGGATAGCATGAAGCAATTCCTTGGTGGTGACAGAATAGTTTTATGTCCTAATGATGGTGAAGATGGCAGGAATCTATACACGGAATCACATGGGATAGAAGCACACGCACACTCTTTCTAAGCAAAGCACTTCTACATCTGACTTGTCAGTGTGGAGTCAGGCTCCACAAGTATTCATTGTTACAGCCAAGGCACCCAGGCCTACCGTGTGAGAAAGCTGTTTCTATAATTGCTCTCTTTGAAAGAAAATTCATGGCTCTATTTCAGAGAATTTGAAAGTATCTTGGTATGGAGATAATACCGTTAGTAGAGATAAAACATCACAATACAGTCTTTAATTGTATTCCATGATGTTTTCAGATTTGGCAAACAAAGCCTATTCATTCATGGTTTTATCCACATTTTAGTTGCAAGCTTGAGAAACTGTGAAATATTAATCTCAGTCTTTGTCCTCTCTGCACCTCCAGAAACTACATTGTCCATGCGGGGTCAGTTTGGTAACACGCAGCTTCCTTTTCCTAAATATCTCCCTTCGACCGAGTACACTAAGTTTATACACTCTGCACACGCAGTGGTGAGCTCCTGGCTCTGAGGTCTCTCCCAAAGCTCTGTTCTGATGCTGCTTTGCTTAGTGCTCTATGATGGAGAGTCCCTGTTTATTGGAAACCGGCTTCTGGACCTACTCATCTGCATGCCACCACCAGCCTGGCAGATCTCAACAGGTGGAAGTGAATGAATTTTCCATAATGCGAGACCTAATCACAGCATGCCAGGTCAGGAATCTCATTGTTTAACCAATACCTAAAGTCGGAACCTTTTGGAAGGTAAATATTTAATCTTCTGGCTCTCTATTACAAACTATCAAGGGCCTCCCATCAGACTCCCCCAGTCTTTTTAAAAATAGATGTAACGTATATTGGTATAATTGGACAGATATCAAACAACAAGGGAGCTTTTCATGTCTGTCGTTAAAGCATCTGAAAAAGACCAGGTCATGTTACTGGGAACTTCAGTGAAAGTTCCAGACTATTTCCATTGGCTGAGTTTTGGAAAGAATGTAGCTCAGGGAAAGTTCTGAGCTAAGTTTTAGACTATATGACCAGTGACAAGCTCTGTTCCGCAAGTCTCCCTAGTTGTTTACAGAATGTTTTCTGCTTCTGAGTAATCATTCAGGAAGGTGCAGTTCTATTTAACTTAGAATAGTTGCTTAACTTTAACTACCTTCTCTCCCTGACTCACCCTCCTCTCACCTCTTTTTCCCTTTCTCTACTTCCCTCCTCACTTCCTATCTCTAGTGTAAAAAGAACAATTTAGGCTGGGTATGGTGGCTCACATCTGTAATCCTAGCACTCCTGGAGGCCAAGGCAGGTGGGTTGCCTGAGCTCAGGAGTTTGAGACCAGCCTGAGCAAAAGCAAGACTCCATCTCTACTAAAAATAGAAAACAAACAAACAAACAAACAAACTAGACTAGGGTTGTGGCAGGCACCTGTAGTTCTAGCTATTTCGGAGACCGAGACAAGAGGATCCCAAGAGATTGAGGTTGCTGTGAGGTATGATGACACCATGGCACTCTAGCCACAGTGACAGAGTGAGACTCTTACAAAAATAAATAAATAAAAAAAATAAAATTGTTATTGGAATTTGTTTCTTCAGTAGATATTTGGTCTCAGGGATTTAAAGAATGAACTCATGGCTCACAAGATAGGATTTGTTGTACAGAAAAGAATACAGAAAAAGCTCCAGAGATTCTGGCAGAGGGAAAGACCCAAGTTAGAGAATCTCTTCATGGGCCCTTTTTCTAGGGGTATATGTAGCCTTGAGAATTATAGTCACTTGGCCATGACTTGGTAGATGGAAAAACACTTTTTCAAAGTGAATGAGTGCATTAATGAACGGATATAGTCCCTTCTGCTCAGTACAAGGTGAGTGTCAGGGTGTTCCCTTCATGAACTTGGTAGATGGAAAAACACTTTTTCAAAGTGAATGAGTGCATTAATGAATGGATATAGTCCCTTCTGCTCAGTACAAGGTGAGTGTCAGGGTGTTCCCTTCATGAAATTTCCCAGGCCTAGGAAACGGGGGTCCCTTGTCCAGCTTGAATGGGGGAACCCTGTATCAAAATAATAAAAAAGAACAGTTTAATAATCCACACAATGCTTTGCTTTACTTGTCTTTCATGTATAGGATGTAAAAAGCGGGTACAGGCTATGGTTGTAAACATTTCCTACATCTGTAGTGTTTGCAAACCTAAAAAAAAAATTGAGATGAAATTCACATAACCTAAAATTTATTATGTTAAAGTGAATAAGCTAGTAGCATTTTGTGCATTTATAATGTTATGCAACCAACACTTTTATCATGTTTCTGAACATTTTCATCATTCCACAATAAAGCCCTTATCTATGAAGCAGTTTCTCCCAATTTACCCTCTCCACAACCCCTGGAAAACACTGATTGGGCTTTTCTTTCTTTGGATTTGCCTATTCTGAATATTTAATTTAAATAGCATCACACAGGGTGTCCTAAAGGTCACCCTATGTTCATAGGTAGGGAAAATGGGAAATTATAGCTAAATGTACCTTTATTTACAAAATATTTTTTACAAAATTGTATGAAATATTTACAAAATATTTCTTTACATGTTGATACATGAATACAGGAAGTCCCCAAATTATAAATATCCAACTTATATATCTAACTTGCACTTAGGAGTGGAGGATATTACAGTAAGTCCCAAAGTCACAAACATCTGACTGCCATATGACCTGTAGTTATGATTGGAGACTGTTACAGATAATAGGTAAATGTACCTGTTCCAACTTACCTACAAATTAAGAACAAACCTACGGAACATATCTCATTCATAACCTGGGAACTGCCTGTATAAAAAATACAAAAAATATAAAATATAATATGAATTTGTTAATTTTTCCTATATATGGTGACTTTTGGAACATCCTGTTTAATATGTGACTTTTTTGTCTGGCTTCTTTAAGTATCATGTTTTTGAGGTTTCTACGTGCTATAGCATGTGGTGTATTCCTACTTAAAACTAAATAAGGTTCCATTACTTCATGTATTCCAAAATTCCATGTATAAGCCAAAATTTCTTTGTCTGTTTGTCAGTTGGTAAACATTCAAGCTGTTTGTTTTCATTGTCTGGCCGTTAGAGCATAAATGTTCATGTGTGTTTTGTGTACCTGTTTTCAGTTCTTTAGGGTATATACCTAGGACTGGAATTGCTGGATCACAGAGAAATTCTATGCTTTACTTTGTGAAGAAAGTACAGTGGTTGCACCATTTTGCATTCCTACCAGCAATGTACAATGTTTCTAATTTTATCACATCCTCAACGACATTTATGAATTTCCCTTAGTTTTTAAAGAAATTACAGCCATTCTAGTGAATATTATGTGGTATCTCATTGAAGACTGTAATTGCATTTCCCTAATGACTAATAATGTTAATCATGTTTTCTTGTGCTCATTGATCGTTTGTGTATCTTTAGAGAAATGTCTGCTTACATCCTTGCCCATTTGGTTGATTGTCTTTTTGTTATTGAACACATGTAAATGTTCTTTATATATTTTGGATACCAGCTTCTTACCAGATATACAATTTTCATTTTTTTTCTTCTGTAGATTGCTTTT
The DNA here is from genome assembly GCA_963574355.1 of Loris lydekkerianus. NCBI lineage: Eukaryota > Metazoa > Chordata > Mammalia > Primates > Lorisidae > Loris > Loris lydekkerianus. Next base: position 92,422 of record CAUYPK010016152.1, on the reverse strand, counting down.
TTGTTTTCTTGATTATGTCCTTTGATGAACAAAAGTTTTTAATTTTGGTTTATCCAATTTTTCTTTAGTTGCTCCCATTTTTGCTGTTACATGTAAGAATTCATTGCCAAATTCAAGGTTATACAGATTTACTCCTAAGTTTTCTTCTAAGAGTTTTATAGTTTTAGCTCTTATATTTAGATTATGGTTTCATTTTTGGTTAATATTCCTGTGTGGTATGAAATACAAGTCCAAGTTCATTCTTTTGTCTGTGGATATCCAGTTGTCCCAGCACCATTTGTTGAAGTGTCTCCTCTTTTCTCATTGAACAGTTTTGGCATCTTTATTAAATATCAATTGGCGAATAATATGTGGGTTTATTTCTGGAATCTTGATTCTATTTCCTTGGTCTTATGTCTATACTTATGCCAATACTACATTATTTAATTAGAGTAACTTTGTAGAAAGTTGGGAAGTCATAAAGCATGAGCTCTCCTGCATTTTTTTTTTCTTTTATAAGGTTGTTTTGGCTATTTAAGGTTCCTTGAAAAATCCATAAAAGTTTGAGGATTTGCTTTTCTATTTCTGTGAAAAAAAAGATAGAGAGAGAGAGAGAGAGAGCCATTCAATCATACTAGGAGTTGCATTAAATCTTTGTACCTCTTTGGGTAGTATTTCCCTCTTCACGATATCGAGTCTTCCAAACTGTGAATGCAAAAATTCTTTCCAATTATTTAGTTCTTTCATTTCTTTCAGCATGTTTTGTAGCTTCAGTTCAAAAATATTTAATCACCTTTGTTACATTTATTCCTAATCGTTTTATTCTTTCTAAAACTATAGTAAAGGCAGTGTTTTCTTAATTTCATTTTTGTATTGTTCATTGCTGCTATGTAAAAATACAAGTGGTTTTAATATGTTGATCTGATACCCTGCAATTTTGTTCAGTAGTTTGTTTAGGAGTTAGTAGGTTTAGTAGTTTTCTGTGGAATTTTTTGGGGGGAGAGTTTTTTTGTATATAGTGTCATATCATCTGTGAATAGAGTTAGTTCTGCTTCTTCTTTTCCTTTCACTTGTTTTTCTTGTATATTTGGTATGTCTAGAACTTCCAGCACAGTGTTAAAGAGCAGTGATGGTAATTGGCATCCTTGTCCTCTTTCTGATAGTGGAGAAAAAGCTTTCAGCTTTTCACTATGATGTATAATATTGCTATGGGTTTTTCATAAATGACTTTATCATATTGAGTAACTTTCTCTTATTCCTAGTTCTGAGTGTTTCTATCATGAGAGGGTATTAGAGTTTGTCAAATGCTTTGTCTGTGTTGTTTGGAGTCATCATGTCCACTAGTCCTGTTTACCTTTGTTCTATTAATTTAGCATATTACTATATTAGTATATTACATTAACTGTTCTTATGTTGAACCACCATTGAATTCCTGGGATAAATCTTACTTGGTCATGGAATATGCTACTTTTAATATACTCCTGAATTCAGTTTGCTAGTGTTTTGTTAAGGATTTTTGCATTTGTATATATAAGGAATATGGGTCTTTAATTTTCTTCACTTGTAGTGTTTTTTTATGGTATGGTATCAGGGTGTATTAGTTTGCTAGCACTACTGTAACAAAATGTCACAGATTTGGTGGCTTAAGTAATAGAAATTTATTTTATTACAGTTTTGCAAGCAAGAAGTCTGAGATCAAGGGGCCAGCAGGGTTGTTTTCTTCTGAGGCTTCTCTCTCTGGCTTGCAGGTGGCTGCTGTTTATATAATCTTACTCTTTCTTCATATGGTTCTTTCTCTGTCATATGCATCCCAGCGTCTTTCTCTCCTTATAAAAACACCTGTCATGTTAGATTAGGACTATGCCTTAAGGACTTGGTTTTAACGTAATGGCCCTTTTTAGAAACTGACCTCTAAATACAATTATATGCAATCTTGTGGATTGAGACCTAATTGAGACCTAAAGATATGAATTTTGGGGTGACACAGGGAAATACTAACATCATAGCCAGGCAGTATTCCATGTTTCTCTATTTTTTGGAAGACTTGAGAACTGATGTTCTTTAGATGTTTGTAGAATTCAACACTGAAGATATTTAGTCATGGACTTCCTTTCTTAGGAAATTGTTGATTACTGATACTATGTCTTTATTTGTTATAGATTTATTTAGATTTTCTATTTCTTCTTGACTCAGTTTTGGCAACATTTATGTTTCTAGAAATTTCTGAATTTTATCTAGATTTTCTAATTTGTTGGTACACTATTGTTTATAGTATTCTCTTATAATTTCTTTTTTATTTCTGTAAGGTCTGTAGTAATGTCCTGAATTTTATATCTGACCCTAATTATTTATTTTTACTTCCCTTTTTTGTTAGTTGTGCTAAAGGCTTGTAAATTTTGATCTTTCCAAAGAACCAAAAACAAATAAAGAAAAAAAGAAAAAAACTGCTTTACTTTTCTCAATTTTCTTTATCTCCACTCTAATTTTATTATTTTTCTCCTTTTGTTTTTTTGGGGGGTTTTGTTTTCTCTTCATTTTCTAGTTCCTCAGTGTAAAGTAAGCTATTGATTTGAAAGACTTTTTTTAATGTAGGTGTTTACAACTATAAATTTCTTTCTGCATATTTCTTTGCATACTGTAAGACTAGTATGTCATGTTTTTATTTTCATTCATATCAGGGTATTTTTAAATTTCATTTGTGATTTCTTCTTTAACTTATGGAGTGTGTTGTTTAATTTTCACATATTAGTGAATTTTTTGGTATTTAATTCTCTTGTTGATTTTTAGCTTTATCCTATTGTCTTTAGAGAAGACATTTTGTATGATTTCCATTGTTAAAATGTATTGATTTGTTTTGTTTTCTAACATATGGTCTAGTCTGTATCTTTCTTGAAAAGTGGACATTTAAAAATTATAATTTGGTAACTTTGGAAATCATATTTTCCCCCTTCTTCAGTGTTTTCTGGGATTTTTGTTTGTGTGTTCTGATTATTGAAGTAGCAGGCTGTATGTCTATTGACTATTTCTAACTATTTTTTGCAGAGACTATATTCCTTATCATGTGAAGTTACTAGAATCTCTGTTCCTTATTTGTGCTCAGCTAGTGTTTTAACAGAGGTTTCCTTGAATACCAGGAGTAAAAACAAACAAAAAAGCCTTTTCCAGTTGCTGCATATTTGCTCTGTGCTGCATCTCTCCTTCAACATTTATCCGTACTTGCACTGAATCCAGGGGTTAGACTAAGGCAAAAGCTTAAGGTCTTCTCAGATCTCTTCTGGGTATACATCATACCCTGAACATCCACATAGCTTTCTACATTTACTGTATACATTAGTATTTGTGAATGCACTAATTTCTTTGAGAAATTCTTTCCTTAACTCTTTCCCCTAGACCTTAAGTTGTCTATTTTGTTTCTCAATTGTGATCTCTTAAATCAGGTATCTGTGAGTTATTTGTCCATTTTGCATTGTTGTTGAGCAATACTCACAATTTCTGTGGTCTGTGTAAGTTTTAAGTTAGGCAAAAAAGGGACTTATGTCAATCAGGGCAAGTAAAAAATACTACAAAGCTCTCCTGCCATTATAAAGTTAGCTTTTCTTGATTAAGCATTTGCTCATTTACTGTAAAACTTTGACTGTTTTCCAACATTTTGACAAAGTTGTCTCTAACAGTTTCTATTTTTTCCAACTTTTCTGTGAAAGGATGGGCATTTGAAGCTGACTACTTTGCCATTTTGTTGACATGATTCTTCTGTATGTGTTTTTAAATAAATGGAACTACATTGACCATGTCATTTTGAAGCATAATTTTATCATTCAACTTTATTGTTACCTGTGTCATTCATTAGTTTTAAGTGTTCAATGTTAGTTTATTGTATAAATTTAGCATGATTGATTTGCCTGCTTTCTTCTTGATATACACATAGATATTTCAGATTTTTCTTCAGTATTAAAATTTATGCTTGAATGAACATCCTTATGCACATGTATAAGAATTACATTAAGGAGTAATTTTTTTTTTTTTTTTTTTTTTTAGGAGATCGAGTCTCACTTTGTCACCCTCATTAGAGTGCTATGGTTTCACAGCTCACAGCAACCTCCAGCTCTTGGGCTTAGGTGATTCTCTTGCCTCAGCCTCCCAAGTAGCTGGGACTACAGGTGCCTGCCACAACACCTGGCTATTTTTTTGTTGCAATTTGCCTGGGGCCAGGTTTGAACCCACCACCCTCGGTATATGGGGCCGGCACCCTACTCACTGAGCCACAGGCCTGTGGCTCAGAAAGGAGTAATTTTTAAGTGGAATTTTCAAGCTTTAATATCTGCATATTTTAAATGTTATGAGAAATTACTTGTTGTTCTAAAGGTGGTTGTGCCCATTTACATCTATACCAGCAATGCATAATGGAATCAGTATCTTCTCATCCTTGCCATTGTTTCATATTATTAGACTTCAGAATTTTTATAAATCTGAGGGGTATAAATAGTCTCTCATTTTTGTTTTAACTAGTATTTTTCTAATTATTAGTGAGGTTTAATTCCCCCCCCCCCCCAATTTTTAGTGTCTGTCTAGATATTCCTTTCTGTAGATTATCAAATTAGATTTTCTTTTTTTATACATATGACAGGACATAGAAAAAATGTTGCTTCTTTTTTATCTTCATATTACAACATATTTATCTTTTTGTCTTTGGTCTATATCTCTTTTAAAAACAAATATCTAAATTTTATTTTGATATCTTTCACTGAATTTTTGAATCTTTAACAGATGATTTTTACTTAATCACATTCATTGCAATTATTGATATGCCTAAATTTATTTCTACTGTTTTATTCTGTGTTTTATTTACTATTTTCCCCCTCCATTTCTTCCTTGCCCTTTTGAAAGCTTGAATAAATTTTCTCCCTTCTATCATTACTTCCATTTGATTTAATTTTTAATTTAAGCTATTGTTTTCTCTATAATCATTAAGAATTACCATCTTTTAACACTCTCTAGAGTTGTCAGTACCCAATTGGAGCTCAATACAGCACAGAGTTTAAGAGCATAGGTTCCAAATTCTGGTTTTACCACTTGCTAGCTGTGTGAGTTTATCACACACTCTATCAACAAAATAGAGATAAAAATAAAACTTTTCTTAAAGGTTGTTGTAAAAAGTAAATGAGTCAACATTTATAAAGAGGAAAAAGCAACAGCTGGTGCTTACTGAGCATGCAGTAAATTTTAACTATAATTAATTTTCTTCTGAATGAGACAAAAAAAATTTTACTTTTCCATGTTCCCAACCCCACGTTTTAAGTGGTGGTTTTCATTTAAGTGGATAATATGTTTTTTCAACATTCAATAGTTAGGTAATTTACCGATAAATTGCATTGACTTATTATAATTAAATACTGCATTTCTTAAATACTATCTACTTAGGATCTTTTGTTTTGTTTTGTTTTGTTTGGAAGTAGCATCCTTCTCTTACTGGAATCAGTCAACGATATCTTCAGAGTGGACCTATGAGCGATGAGAGTTTTTATACACTTGAAAATGTCTTTATTTTCTCTTCTCATTTCAAATAATAGTTCAGGTAGGTATAAAATTCTAATTTCAAAATTATTATTCCTCAGAATATTGAATATTTTCTTCTTGATGTATGTAGCTTAATTAGAAGTCAAGTCTCAATCTGATTTTTTTTTTTTACCTATATAAATAATCAATTTTTTCTCTAAGTTTTGAGATTTTTTTTAAACTTTGTTTTACTGGAATTTTATTTTTATATTTCAGGTTTAAGTCTTCTTTTATACACATGCTTGGTACTTGGTAGGAGCTTCAAGCCAAATATCTTTTCTACCTTTGCTTTGATCATTTGAGCCCCATTCTCATTTCCATCTTTTAACAAACATTTATCATTTTCTATGGGCAAAGCCCTGTTTTGAGTGATTTACTTGTATTCACCCATTTAACTCTCACAGTAACTCTGTGGGGTCAATATTACTATCACCACATCCTAGATGAGCAAACTGAAATATAAGAAATTTATTAAGTTGCTCAAGATCACACAGAGTTGGGATTCCACCCAAGCTCAGATTCGGAAACTACATTTTAAACTACTGGTATCTTTATATTCCCTTTCATCTCTTCTTCTCTTGTGCCACATTTTGGAAGAATTTCTTGACTCATTCTTCCAGTCCACTTTCAACTTTGTTTACTCACCCTGTCTTGTGTGTTTTTAATCTTTAAGTAATGAATTTTTAAACTTTGAAGATTTTTTAAAAAATTTTTTGAAGACCTTTACATGGTTTTTTAAGCAAATTAAATGTTCATTGATGATATTTGAAGTATCTCTGTTAAATTCCTGCTGTATTTAATTTACTAAGAGATTCTTCATACATTTTAATGAATTTTGTGCTTCCTTTTTGTGGAGCAGGTGATTCTTGGTTCCATGTTTACCTGTACATTTATGATTTCCTGTTAGTGTATTTGTGATAAGTATGTGTGTGATATACAGCTTACCTTAGAGAGTTTTCCCAGGAGGAAAGGCTACTACCAGGCTGTGCACCCTGCTGCAAGCCTGACATGAAGGTGAGCCAGGGACACAATTTCTAAGAGTGTGGAAACACTCCTGTTTGGGTGTTCCAGGAATCCCAGGGCACTGTCACTGATCTTTAGCCTAAGTGCTCATACTTTGTGCTCTGTCATTTGAGCAAACATTGGTGATGGGCAGGACATTCAACCTGACTCATTGTCCTAAAAAATAGATACCAACCCAATATTCTCAACATGCCCCATAGGCTTCCTACTCCTGGTATCCACCACTAACTAGTAAGGTGAGGACATACTCAGAGATGTTCTACCTTTTGGAATCTGCCCTCTCCTACTTAAATTTTTGTCTATAGTATCTTCTGTCCATCCTCAACTCATCTTCTAAAGATTTCTAAAAATTGCCTTTTGTATTTTCCTTCTTCTTCTTCTTCTTCTTCTTCTTCTTCTTCTTCTTCTTCTTCTTCTTCTTCTTCTTCTTCTTCTTCTTCTTCTTCTTCTTTAAATGCAGTTTTTGGCTGGGGTCAGGTTTGAACCTGCCACCTCCAGTATATGGGGCCAGCACTCTACTCTTTGAGCCACAGGCTCTGCCCTCCTTTTGTATTTTCTTTTGTTGTGAGTATGAACTTTTTTTGTTGCAGTTGTCATTGTTGTTTTAGCTGGCCTGGCTCCTGTTGGAAACTGCCAGCCTTTGTGTATGTGACCAGTGCCCTACCCACTGAGCTACAGATGCTGCCCAGTAACTTTTTATGAAAATGATTTCTGTCATTTCTGGGGATTTGGGAATAGTGGAGGGGTTGGTTATGGAATGTTCGTAATATACCTTTTGAAGTCTCTCTAGCTCTCTTTCTTTTGTACTTGGCCATATGTCCTGACAGTTCCTATAGCATTTCCTTCCTTAGCTCTTTCTGCAAAGACTTTTTTATGTATCGCCCCTTCAAGTTTGTCCTCTATTCTTCATCTGGACAGAGCAGTTTACCTTAATATTTTCAGCACTCCTTTTTTGTTTTTTTCTTGACATTTCTTCTTCTTGAGCAGCACTATACATGTGGCATAAGCTTAAAAAGTTAGCAAAAGTGCTCTCAAAGAGAGAAGAATAAAAAAGCAAAGACAGTGGTGTGTTTTACAAATGGAGGCTGTTTCCTAACATACTTAAGGGCCCTTATCATAATTAGCAATGATAGATATTTCCTGGCTGCAAAATGTTGAAATTTCTAATCATTTTAAAAAAGTGTTATATTAAAATCTTCAATACTCCCATACCTTCTACTAAAGTAAACTTTGATATTTTCTTGCTAATTGTATAACTCACTGCCAACCTAGCTCGTGGTGCACTTTGTACACACACCCATGTACTTGTATATTCCTGTATTTATGTAAATATCAATATAGATACCTAGGAAAAAAAAATCTGTGTTGAGCGTAGCTATTATCAGGAACATACTTTTAAGTAGAAACCTTGGGAACACAAGCAGAGCAATATCAACCTAAAGATTTCGATAAGACTAAATTATGTTTTCTTTTAGTTTTCTGCCTTCGTTTGAAGTTCTAGAATGGACTGATACAGCTTATGCTACTTTCATGCATAAATTAAAAACAGTTTTTTATGTGACCCTTTCAATAAACAAGAGAGCTTGAAAATGAAGACTTCAGATGATAAAGAAGTAATTTTACCTACCTTCTAAAGTATGACATGTTTTCAGTGCCATTAACAATAAAGACTCAATGGTCAAATAAGTCATATTTTGTAATTTTGTCTAATGTAATAGACTAGTTCTTACCTTCCTGTTTTTTAATGGGTCATCATAACCATCCTTTCTCTACTAAATAGTGTTTTTTGTTGGAAAAGTCTGAAGAAATCTGAATTCAAAATACACTGTTTTCTTTTCATTTCTTAATGATTATATTTTATCCTGTTAAAATCGGGTGTTCCTAAGTTCACTCTGAGTTACTTAAAATGTATTTAACTTCTCTGAGTCTCAGTTTTCTTGTTTCTATAAATAGCTATACCAATTCACAAAGAAGACATTTAAATTCTAAATGGTTCTGTACGTAAACACCTTGTTTTAGGAAAAATGTAAAAACTTGATGGAACTGATTAATAAATGGGATTTGGTTAAACTAAAACACTTCTGCATAGTTAGAGAAACAATCAGCAGAGCAAATAGGAGAAAACACTCACAAGCTACACCCCATAAAAGGGTAATATGCAAAATATACAAAGGACTCAATCAAATTAGTGAGAAAAACCAAACAATCCTTTTGCCCAACCCTGGGCAAAAGTCATGAACAGGAGCTTGTCAAAAGAAGAAAAGTAAATGACCAAAAAGCACATTTTTAAAAATACTCAATGTCATTAATCCTCAAGTAAATGCAAATTAAAATCACAATGAGGTATCACTTTACTCCAGTTAGAATGGCTTTTATTAAAAAGTCAAAATACAATAGATGCTGATGTGGATGCAGAGAGAAAGGAATGCCTGTACACTGCTAATAGGACCACAAATTAATACAACCCTTATGGAAAACAGTATTTCAACTTCTTAAAGAACTAAAAGTAGAACTACCATTTGATTCAGCATTCCCACTACTGGATTACTACCCAGGAAAAGAATACTTTTCATCAAAAAGACATCCGTACTCGATTGTTTATTGCAGCACAATTCACAATTGCAAAGATATGAAATCAAAGCAAATGCCCAATTCATGAATCATCTAATAAAATGTGTAATACCATGGAGTACTACTCAGTCATTAAAAAAGATGAATCTGGATGGAATTGGAGGCCATTCAACTAAGTGAAGTCTCTCAAGAACAGAACAAAGAAAGACCAACTGTACTGAGTATTAAATTGAAACTAACTGATGAGCTCCCATGTGCACAGAGGGAAGTAAAACTCAGTGAAAATCAAGGCAGGGGAGGGGAAATAAGAGGAGGAGCAAAAACCTATCTAATGGGTGCAGTGAAACCATTTGAAAGATGAGAACACCTATGGCTGGGACTCAAGCATTACAAAAGTGACCCATTTCACCTAAAACATTTGTGCTCATTAATACTTGGGGGGAAAATGACAAAAATTACAATAACAAAAAGTTTGACAGAACTAAATGGGGAAATAGAAATATTCACTACTATGATTGGAGATTTTAACATTCTTCTCTCAGTAATGATGGAATATGAATACAAAAAAATATTAAAAGAATATGGAACATCAAAGTAAGTCTATCAACCAAATTCAGTTATTGAAATTTTTATAACTTCACCCTAATAACAATGGAATAGACATACAATCTTCTTAGTATACAGTGGAAGATTTCCCATGGTAAACCATGTGCTGGGCTATAAACCAAGTACTGATCTGTTCAGAACAATCAATATCATTCAGAGTATGCCCTCTCATCGTGATGGAATTAAATGAGAAATCAATAAAGGAATGATATCTGGAAAATTATAAATCATATGGAAATTAAGTGAGCCCTTTAAAATAATCCACAGATCAAAAAGATCACAAAAGAAATCACCTATATTTTGAATAAATGACAATGATAGTACAATACAAATATATTTGTGAGATTCTTAAATTAGTACATATAGAGAAATTTATAGCTTAAACTAATTGTATTGGAAAAGGAAAACATTTGAAATCAATTATCTAAATTCTCATCTTGAAGAACTAGAAAAGGAAGAGAAAAATTAATCCCAAAACAAGCAGAAGGAATACAGGGATAAAGCTACAAGAAGGAATTGGTGAAATAGAGAAGCAGAGGGAAAAAAAGAGAAAAATCAATGGGTATTTCTGTAGATGGGAAAATAGCCTTCGACGTTGCTCAACATCTATTTATGACAAAAAAAAAAACCCTCTCAGCCCACTAGGAACAGAAGGGAACTTCCCGGTTTTGTAAGCAGCACCTTGGGAAAACCTGCAGCTGGAACTGTGCTTGCTGGTGAGGCTCTAACTGCCGTAGCTCACTTTCACCACTTCTGCCGTTTGCTATACCCAAGGTCCCACTCAGCGCAATAAATTAAAGCAAGAGGTAAAGGACATAAATATTGGAAAAGACAATGTAAAACTGTCTTTATTTCCAGATAATGTAACTGTATAGATAGAAAACCCTAATCTTTGAAAAATCCAAGAACAATGAAGTACATTTAACAAGTTTGAAAGATACATAGTCAGTATGCAAAAATCCACTGTTCATCTATAAAGCAGCAAGGAACAAAGAGTAAATGAATTTTTAAAATACCATTCACAACAACATCAAAAATGTAATAGCAATGAATTCCACTAAAAGCCTGCAAGATCTCTGTGCTAAAAACTGCAGAGCACTGTTGAAAATGGGACCTAAATAGACACTTTTGCTGTATTCATGGTTTTGAAAGCTTACTGTTGTTAAAATGTCAGTTATTCCCCCCCCCAAAAAAATAGTTTTTGAAAATAATACAAAAATCTAGAAAAAACTAGTTATAAAGTAAGAGTCTGGTGGGTTTCCTACAAGTAAAACGTAAGAAAATATAACATCAATTTTGCTTACATCCGATATTGTTTTTAATTTATTCTTTAATTTCTGGTTTGTTTGTTTTTTCCCAGTTGCACTTGTCAGACAAGGCATTTCCGATAACCATGCAATTGTACTTTAGAACAATGTGATAGCCTTTCAAGGTATAGCTCTTCAGAAGATTATTGAGAACCTACTGTGTTCCAGCCACTGTGCTCTGGGCACTTGGGTTTAGGCCAGGCCAAGCCAGACAAACCAAAGTTAGAAACTCCTGAAACTAGGGAGTATGTGTGCCTTCAGAGTTTTCACACAACAGCAAAAACAAAAAATATATATGTATTTAAGATATATCAAATGTAATTAACAAAACATTTACTTTTAAAAAATGCATCTGTAATATGTATTAAGTACAAACCCAGGGATAGAAATTGATGATAAATACTAAAGAAGCAGGACTCATGTTTACAGTGAGTTTCAGTGTTTGAAAACATCTTGGTTTTAGCTCATTGAGCAGGTGCTGGTGAACATGTAACACCAGTAAAACACACATGTGGCTGAAGGGCGTGCCAAATGGCGTAACCACTTTGTGAATCTGTTTGGAGTTTCTCATAAAGTTAAATAAACAGCCACCACATGAACCAGCAATCCTCCTCCTAGGCAGATGGAAAAGTCCATATAAATAATAGTAATAATAAAAAACTTGTTCACAAATGTTCTTAGTAGCTTTTTATGCATAGTAACCCCAAACTGTAAGCAACCCAAGTATCCATCCACAGGTTACAGTATAACCAAATGATTCTGTTTTTGTACATTAGAGTAGCAGTTAAAAGGAACTGCCAATAAAGGCAAAGACGTGGCTGAATTTCAGAAACACTATTCCGTGAAAGAAGATAGACACGGAGACTGTGCACCGTGTGATTACATTACAGGGCACAGTACAGAAGACAGCCCTCTTCAATGGCAACATCAGAGACCAGTGGGCACCTGCAAAGGGAACCGGGAACTTCATGGTTCTGTATTCTATTATTATTATTTTTTGTTTGTTTGTTTGAAGCAGAGTCACACCTTGTCACCCTCCATAGGGTGTCACAGCATCATAGCTCACAGAAGGCTCAAACTCTTAAGCTCAGGTGATTCTCTTGCCTCAGCCTCCCAAGTAGCTGGGACTATAGGTGCCCACCACAATGCCCCAGTATCTTTAGAGACAGGTTCTCATCCTCTGCTCAGGCTGGTCTCAAACTCCTGACCTCAGGCTATCCACCCGCCTCAGCCTCCCGGAGTGCTTGGATTATAGGTGTGAGCCATCACACCCGGCCTGAATGTTTTGTAGTCTTGATTGTGGGGATAGTTTTATGGGTGTATATCTCTATCAAAACTTACCAGGTTATACACTGTAGATGGGTATATTTCATTGTATGCAAATGGTATATTAATAAAATCAACTTTATTTATTTATTTATCTTTTGAGACAGAGTTTCACTGTGTTGCCCCAGGCTAGAGAGCTTTGGCTAGAGTACATAGCTCACAGCAAACTCAAACTTCTCCTGGGCTCAAGTGATCCTCTTGCCTCAGCCTTCTGACAGCTGGGAATACAGAACCCTACCACAGCTTTTCTATTTTTTTTTTTTTTAGTACAGATGAGGTCTTGCTCTTGCTCAGGTTGGTCTCAAATTCCTGAGCTCAAGCCATCTACCTGGCCTCAGCCTCCAGAATGCTAGGATTATAGGCATGAGCCATCTTGCCCAGCCAATAAAGTTGACTTTAAAGAGAAAGATAAAGCAGGTAGAAACAAGCCACTGTATAAAATTTTGTATTTTGGACAATGTAATTAAAGCAAACTAAAGTCTACAAATATTTACTGAGAGATACAAATATCTACAAGTATAATTTTTTACTGGCAAAACTAGAAATGATCAGAAAATAAAATGCATGACATTGAAATGGCCAGATAGTTTAGGAAGAATCAAGGAGCTGAAGGGATGTAGAAGTGCACACATGTGGCCTAAATGCCCCCATGGTTGTGCCTGGCTCTGCTTCAAGCCCCAAGACAAGGATGCTGGTTTCTCTTCAGCCCAGTGCACACACAAGAGGAGAGTACTGCTGTCTGCAAAGCCCTCTGTGTGGCCACACGTGGAGGAAGCCAGACAGGGCCTGATCTGTGTCTCCATCTGCTCTGGGCTGGCAAGAGTCTTAATGAGAGATGTGCTCAGCAGCCCAAATGTGTTTATGATTTGTAAATAAAACAAAGTCAAACAACGGCAAGCAAACAGTGTGTGGTGCGCCTTCTGTCCAGATCCAACCACGGAGTCAGTGAGGGCCGGCTGTGTTGAGAAAGCCACGTCTCTGGGTCACTGCAGTATTCTGGTTTAGAAACCAAGGATCCCGGCCTTCACTTTGAAAATGAAACTGCTCAATGTGCAAAAACGGACTTAACATAAATAATGTGGCAGCCCTCGTGGAGAGGCCTCCCCGATGCTGGTGGTCTCCAAGCACTCACGGTCTGGCACTTCATGTTACATTCAAAACCACGAATCAATGTAAGACACATAAATATGTCACATCAGTTGACTTTGTACATCACCAAATCCCTGTCTAATTTTTCAAAGATTATCCTCTGCCCAGATGAAGTCTAGGCTCTCTGTTCCAAAGGGGCTTACTGGGTTGTCATATCACCCACGTCACAGCTTGTATTTTTATTATGTGAATGAAACTTCTCCAGGAATGTTGAACTGAGTTCAGTGTTACTAACAGTTCATACAGTATTTAGGAAAACACATTACATGGGATGTTGCCGTAAAAGTCCTTTTTTAAAAAATACACCTAAAGGACGGCCTGACTTCCCTCGTTGGATACCATGACTGTTTTAATTAAAATTGCAAAGCAGGCACAATCCAGCCCGCTGCTTCTGTTGGTGGGCTTCTCGCCCATGCTTCTCCCTGCAGTTTGGATTCTCTTTCCTTCCCTTGGGATATATCAAAATCCCCTAGGGTCCATCTTTTCAATTTACCCACACATCTCACTCCCACCTACTTCAATTATAAGTCCCACTTCCTTGGATTAGGTTATTGACTATTTGATTTAAATAGTTATACTATAAATAGATTATCCTATTATTGAACCTGAAATCCCACTACTAGGTATCTACCCCCCACCCCCAAAAAACCAGTCATTTTACCATGAGGACAGAGGCACTCGAATGTTTATGGCAGCACAATTTGCAATTGCAAAGATGTGGAAACCACCCGGGTGCCCTTCAGCACACAAATGGATTAATAGACTATGGTACATGAATACCACGAAATATTATTTATCTATAAAAAAGATGGAGATCTTGTATCTTTTATAAGACAGATATGGAGAACACTCTCCTGAGTAAAGTATCAGAAGAATGGAAAAACAGGCATGGCAGGTACTCAATATTAATTTGAAATTTGTAGGCTCACATGAGAGAAAAACTTAGTTGAATCCAAGAAGAGAGCAGGTAGGGAGGGGTCAGCAGGTCCTTTCCCAGAGGGACTAGTGTGCAGTGTGTGGCAGCTGTATGAGGGACACAGCTACAAGTCTGATTTTACCTTCCAAATGCAAGCACTGTGGCCTGGCTGCATGTACCCTCATATGAATTGGATATTTTAAAAAGAAAGACAAAGGAAATAAAAAAGAAAGGAAAGAAAAGAGAATTGTGACTTTTACTTGTCAAAAAAAAAAAAAAATTACACACTAAAGACATCAGTATTCTGAGGCAATATTTGGTTTTTGAAAGGGAAGGAAGAAACTTAGCAGAGCTCCAAGTCTGCGTTTCTGGACCTCTTCTCACGGTACCCCTCACCATGCGTATGACCGCTTTATGAAGTTGACTAGAAGTAAACAGTTTCTTCTTTTAAAACTCACGTTCAGCTATTCCTTTCTGCCATCTTTGTATCCACCCAAGGCTTTGGGTCCCCCCAAATCCACTCTGAGTCTGTGGTGGGGGTGTTTTCATGTTTCACACGTAAGTTGGATGTCTCACCTGTTGCCACCTGGACCTTTCTTCTCATTCTCCTTTCCTTCCTCACGTCTCTGTGCCTGCCCTTGCTACTGACAGTTTTATTTCCCATTGTGTCCCACTATCTTCTGCCCATCCTCTGCTGGATGTCACTATTTCTGCAGTGCTTGTTACCTGTCATTGACAGCCAACACCTGCAAGCAGGGCTTTCTTCTTCAAGGTGCCAGTGCTGCTCAGGGTTCAGAAGGAAATGGAGGCATGCAGGTGTCATCTTGGTCAGCTTGGGCCATCACCACAAAACCCCATAGCCTGGATGGTGTAAGCAACAGTTCCCAGGATGCCTGTTTGGTCAGGTACTAGTGAGGGTCCTCTTCTTGACTTGCAAGTAGACACCTGTTCCCCGTATCCTCATGTGTCAGAGAGAGAGAAAGGGAGAGTTCTCTGGTATCTCTTCCTGTAAGGGCACTCATTCCATGAGGCCAGGGCCTTCATGATCAACATATAAACTTGGTGGGGGACACCCTTGCAATTCAGTCCATAGCACCATGCATTTGCACACACGATCATACAGAGCCGGACCTAGAGTCACAAACTCTTCACTTGTGTAGACTTGGAAGTCAACATGGAGGATGGTGGTAGCTGTGTTTTGGGGTATAGATTCATGCATAACTGGCAAGTTACTGGTACTCTTTAGATCTCAGTTTTTTCATCAGCAGATTGACATTAATAAAAGATACTTTAAAAAAAATTAAAAGCTGGAGATAGTATATTCTGAGGGCCTGGTTGAGAGCCTGATATGTTTTCATGTGGAAATTCATTGTCAGATTATCAGATTGATGTTCTGCATGTTCCTAGCAAACAGAGTCAGAGAATAAGAATTTATTAATGTTTATCCAACGTTCTCTTCGAGTCCTTAGATATGAGTCATTAGAAGTGTACTCTGCCTTTTTACATGGGTGATTTTCAGAGCCTCAATTTTAAATGTGATCAAAACGATTTATTTAGTCAAGAGCCATGTATACTGAGGACAAGTTCTGTGCTGGATATGGTACTAAGGACATGAGACCCTGTAGGGAATCAAAAAAGACTTGGTCTGAGCCTTCTAGAGCTCATGATATACTACTGAATATGGATTTGGAATAAATAGCAACAAATTGGAGGGGTCCTATGAAGAGGGGAGTGCATAGTGGGTAGGAGCATGCCATGGGGGCACTAAACCCATCTTGGGGGTTAGTTAAGTCATCTTTGGGGCAGCAACTCTTGGCATGAGATGTGATGAAGATGGGCAAGAATGGTGTAGATAAAAACTGGAAAGCGGAATATTCCAGGCAAAGAGAGCAGTATGTCTTTATGTTTTAGAGAGGCCAAAGAGTATGGGTCCTTGGAGAAATGAACAGAAAAACATCACAACAAGAAATTAGAATAGGAAGGACAAAATAAGTGGTCGAGGATGAGGCTAGGACTGTGGACAGAGCACAGAGTGTGAGGATCTTACAGATCATATTAAGAACACTGGAAATTTGGTCTTCTGGGTATAAACCTAGAAGAGGAATTATAGGATCGAATGGCAGGTCTATTTTTAGGTCTCTAAGTATTCTCCAAACATCCTTCCAGAAGGGACCTATTAGTGGGAATTCCCACCAGCAGTGTAGAAGTGTGCCCTTTCCTCCACATCCACGCCAACATCTCTGGTTTTGGGATTTTGTTATGTGGGCTACTCTTACTGGAGTTAGGTGATATCTCAAAGTAGTTTTGATTTGTATTTCTCTGATGATTAAGGATGATGAGCTTTTTTTCCATGTGTTTGTAGATTGTGCGTCTGTCTTCTTTAGAGAAGTTTCTCTTTAAGTCCTTTGCCCACCCTGAGATGGGATCACGTGTTCTTTTCTTGCTAATATGTTTGAGTTCTCTGTGGATTCTGGTTATTGGACCTTTATCGGAGGTATAACTTGCAAGTATTTTCTCCCATTCTGAGGGCTGCTTGCTTTACTCACTATGTTCTTGGCTGTGCAGAAGCTTTTTAGTTTGATCAGCTCCCAGTACTGTATTTTTGATACTGCTTCAATTGCCTGGGGAGTCCTCCTTATAAAATATTCACCCAGGCTGATTCCTTCAAGAGTTTTCCTTGCACTTTCTTTGAGTATTTTTATAGTTTCATGTCTTAAGTTTAAATCTTTTATCCAGTGAGAGTCTATCTCAGTTAATGGTGAAATGTGTGGGTCCGGTTTCAATCTTCTACATGTTGCCAGCCAGTTCACCCAGCACCATTTGTTAAATAGGGAATCTTTTCCCCACTGAATGTTTTTAATTGGCTTGTCAAAGATCAAATAACGGTAAGTAGCTGGATGCATCTCTTGGTTCTCTATTCTGTTCCAGACATCTGCTACCAGACCTGAGATTGTACTATAAACCAAAGATAGCTTTTTAAAGAAGTTATAAATTGACCCTAATGATTGTTGCTTTGATGCAACTGTTACATCTGAAATTGAGTTTTCAAGTATAATAATGTTAATGGTCATTTTCAAATACAATATAGTAATGATGAAAATAGACTCTACTTTGTGCCTGAAAGCACCAGTATTTTTATTTTTATTTTTTTTTAGAGTCAGGGTTTTGCTCTGTTGTCTAGGCTGCAGTGGTGTAATGACAGCTCACCATAACCTCTAACTCCTGGGCTCAAGCGATTCTACCACCTCAGCCCCCTAAACAGCTAAGACTACAGGTGGCATCTGGCCATCCCAGATAATTTTTAAATTTTCTATAGAGATGTGGTCTCCCTATGTTGCCCAGGATAGCAATGACTTTTGACATTTGCTTTGGTCAGATACAAGCACATGTAAAGAAAAAGAAAAAAAATGAAAAAAGAAATCAGTTTGCTTAGAACTGTTTGGCATAAGTGGTGGTTTCTAACCAGTATAACAGTATTTACTTCTGAACACATGTCAGGAAAACTGTCAATAGGGAACATGGAAATTCTGACTTCTTTCTCTCTTATTAATATAAAAGAGAGAGAGAGATAACATGCCTTAGGGGTGTCACATTTCTTTAAAGTATTTTAAAAACAAGTGGCTCACAAATCCAATAATAAAATTGAGTGCTTAAAAAACTGTAAGGAGAGGGGAAAGATCATTTCATTGCCAAAGCCAATAGAATATGAAAAAATTTTCAAAAAATTAAAGTGAAACATTAACATCTGCATTTTTCTAAATTTCTCTCTAATATAGACTTTCTTTTTCTAAGAACAGAGGTTTCCCACTGTCTAATTTTGCTCAGCAACTCTCTTTGTTATAAGAGGCAGAAATACAAACATTTGCACAAGATGTTAAAAAAATAATATCGCTCCTAGGACCTGCAGAGAATTAATTAGGAAGGTAAATTTATTACCTAAATAAGTTAATAAACCTGAATGACACTCAGGGTCTGACATGAAGGGATTAGATACTTTCCATTTAAGAGGGACTAATAAATATAGTTTAAAGGCTCGAGGGAGGGGAAAAGTCTAGCGCTCACCAGCACAGGCGGTGCCAGACATCAGCTGACTGCCTCCATTGAGGTTACCATGGAAACGCCTTCCCTTGGGACGCTGCCAGGAGGGTAGGGTGCTTTAGAAATGGTGATGGGGAGCAGAGAAGGCAGGCGGCGGATTTCAGCAGGGTTCACCCCTGTATACGTTACAAGGACAATCTATCTTCCAAATGAAAGGATACCTTTCTAGCAAATCATGTCAAATACAGTAACAAAGCCTAAAGCCTGGCATAATTACAATCCATTTACCTTTACAAAACAGTCAAAAGCATTCAGATAATTGTCTCTTTTCTTTCCCCTGCTTGCTTCCCCTTCTCCACAGAACTAAAGGAAGTATTTGTGTAATTAGTTGGCTACTTCCTTAGCCATCAAGCCCATACTGATAAAGAGGGACTATATCAAAACAACATTAATGGGGAGATTCATTCTTCAAACAAGGCATCACGCAAAGCTAACACAACTCACCAACAACAGAAGGGGAAGAAGAATGTCAGCTAAGGGCAGATTAAATGTTTCGGTTTATGTGGTCTTCCTCAAAACCAGGGAACAGATTTTACGCAAATTAAACCCAGTCTGGTCTGGGCAGACCCACATCCACAGGAACTTGAATGGCAGAAGCAAATTTATTCAAGCACCATGCTCCAGGCAGGGGAGCAATCTTTCTCACTAATTTAGGGATCTCTAGAATGATTCTCAAAGAGGTTGTGAGCAAAGTTGTGGACACATTACCAATTATGTAGGTCACTTCTTGCCTTTGTTCTCCATATCAAGCCTCAGCATACACAGGTCTCCCTTGAGTTTTACAAAATACTCAAATTCTGTTCCCAATATGCCCTGGAAAAATTTAACCTTTCTTGATAACTGTATTGGAACTAATGCTTTAATTGTACATTACAATCTACAAACACAGGGTGGAGAGTGACGCAAAGGGACGACACCAATTTGACAATACTGCAGATTCCAGCTGGCTGAAGCCCTGATCCCCAGTACGCAGTACTGTCCACAGAAAGTCACTAGTGCAGTTACTACAGGGGTCACTTGCAAATTGAATGTTTCATTTTCAGACTGCTGTTTACAATTATTTAACTAAGCCATGTGAGTGACCCATGTTTAACTGAAAATAGTCTCAAAAACCTGTCATGATTTCTATTTTTATCTTTCCTATGTGAACCACTGACCCCATCATTAAATGATAAATTGAATAATTTTTGCTAATGGAAAGGGGAAAATGGTACAAATTTTTCTTTCAATTATGTTTACTTAGGCTTACATAAATATTAATTTTTATGTTTTGAACACAAACTAATGACAAGGAGTGGGGAGACGGTCTCAGAGTTAAAGACTGAGACCCCAGTGTGTACTGAGTTATATATTTTAGGGTAATAGAAAAATACAACTATCTGCTTGCTAGAATCCCTAAAATTAAAAAAAATGAATCTGACCATTTCATCTCCTGGTGAGTTTGAAAAACAACAGATCTCCCTTTCCCTGCTGGTGGAAATGCAAAATGATAAGGCCGCCTTGGAGGATAAACAGCAGTTCGGACCAAACTAAACAGAGTCTCATCACAGGATCTAGTAAGAGCATTCCTAGGTATTCACACAACTGATTTTAAAACTTGTGGCTCACACAAAAAAACCCGCATGAAAATGTTTACAGTAGCTTTAGTCATAACTGTCCCAAACTGGAAGCAACCACGATGTTCCTTAAGAGGTGAACGGATAAACAAATTGTGGTACCTTCATATAATAGAATATTATTCATTGATTAAAAAAATGCACTGCCAAGGTATAGAAAGACATATGGAAGCTTAAAGGCCTACTGCTGAGTGAGAGGGACCAATATACAGCTATATGCTACAGGCTTCCAATTACAACACATTCAAATATAGACTCAATAAAATGATCAGTGGTTCCCATGGGTTTGGGAGAAAGGAGATAAAAAATGAGTAGGTTCCACACATGGATTTTCAGAACAGTGAAACTCTTCTGTATGACATTGTAATGGGGGGTACAGGAGAACACACATTTGCCCAAACCTACAGAACTTGACAACATAAATAGTGAATCTTATGTAGGCAATTTTTTTTTTTTTTTAATTAGGAGGTTGTGGGATTTCGATAAAAAAAAAAAAAAATACAGAATGTGACAAGAGAATGTAACTAAATTTAAATACATGAAACCGACTCACTGAAGGGAGCAGGAGGAAAAGGCACTGACCTGAGTAACTCTGCAAATGAGGGAGGACGATGACGGGGAAGGAAGCACAGAGAGCCCTGCACTCTAGTTCAGGGGACCCCGACCTTTTTGGCACCAGGGACAGGTTTCCTGGGAGGCAATTTTTCCACGGGTGGAGAGAGGAGGTGGTTTTGATGTGAGTGTGCAAGCAACAGATTTATTCTGGCCTCTGTGGCATCGAGCCTCCCTGCTAACAAACATCCGTATCTGCCCCCCAGTGCCAGCATCACCGTCTCAGCTCCACCTCATTATCAGGCATTAGAGCCTCAGAAGCAGCCTGGGCCCCAGATCCCACACGTGCAGAGTGCACAGTGGGCTTCACGGTCCTGGGAGAATCCAATATGCTACTGCTGCTGTGACAGGAGACAGAGCTCCGGGGGTGATGGGAGCAAGGGGGGGCGGCTGTGAGTACACACGAAGCTTCGCTGGCTTGCCGGCCTCTCACCTCCTACTTTGCAGCTTGGTTCCTAACAGGCATGGAGGACAGGTATCAGTCCACAGCCCGGGGGTTGGGGACTACTGCTCTGGTTGATAAAAGTTGGGCCTCATAGGGTTAACAATTCTGACACCACTATACGTATGTATTGGAGATGAACAATTAAGTAAATGGCTGTGGATGGAAGGAGCCAGGTTTTTTCACTTTTGGAATTTAAAGGTAAGCAAGAGGAGGAGGCTAGACTCACCCCTGTGATAACGGATTAAAATTGGAAACATCAGTATGAACTCATGTTTAACTTAATGGCCACATATGAAAATATTTCTGAATATACGTATAAACATGGATTAATGTACACACATCTATTTCTGTGCTGTGCCAGCTGAAAGGACCCTTTAAAGCAGTGGTTCTCACCCTTCCTAATGCCAAGGCCCTTGAATATAGTTTCTGTGGGTCGCGACCTACAGATTGAGAACTGCTGCTTTAAAGAAATGGAACCCCAGTAGCGGCAAGCGCACTTCTACTCAGATCTTGGTTTCTAATACCATTCCCCAATAAAAGGAACCAGGGCTCCTGGGAGAAACAACTGATTCTAAAACTGGGGCAGGAAAAACACAGGATGAGTCTGGAGCATCTTGCAGTGGGAGAAAGGCAGGAGTTACTCAACACGCACAATGGGGTACGCTAAGTGGCAGAGGGGCCACCTGCGAGAGCCCCCAGGCTCCCAGACTGGAACATTACGGACAGCAAAATAAACAAGGCAGCAGGTTAAATGACATCTCAGAATATAAAATAGTATCTGTGAGTCGATACTGACACAAATAAAGGGCTGAATAATAAACGAAGAAGAAAATCTTCCATGTAGAATTCCTAATAATTTATGTAGCTACTCTACTCCTAGGGAGGTGGAACACAAATCCCACTACTGAGTGTGGGCTGCAGGGTGACCACTTTGAAAAAGTACAGCATGGGAAGGGAGAAAACGCGGCACTACAGTGGAGAACGCTGACACACATGACCTCAGCCACGTGACCTCCTGCCTTTGTCCACCGCAAGATGGGTTAACATCCCCAGTCATAAACCCTGCTGCTAGTATGAAACCTTGACACAGTGCATCACGGGATCACTTTACATCTGTCGTCTCCCTCCCAATAACTTACAACCTCAGTCTTATCATGGAAAACATTACAGAAATCCTAAGAGCGGGATATCCTACAAAATGCCTGACCAGCGCTCCTCAAAACTGTCAAGGTCACCAACAACAAGGAACTTCAGAAATTGTCTCAGCCAAGAGGAGCCTAAGGAGATGTGACAACTAAATGTAATGTGGTGTTCTGGAAGGGATATGACAGGAAAATGACACTAGATAAAAACTAAGGAAATCTGAGTGAAGGATGGATGTGAGCTGCTAACCGTGTAATGATGGTGGTTCATTAATTGCAGCAAATATACTGTATCGACAGAGGCTGTTAATAACAGAGGACACTGGGGATGTGGTGTATTGGGACCCTTTGTACCACCGACTCAAATTTTCTAAAAATCTGTAATTGTCCTAAAAAATAGAATATATTAATATAAACAGAAATCCTTGATAAGACCTCTTAAGATAATCACTAACGATCTAAGAATGGAAGACTCCCACTCGTCAAGTCCAAACCCTGTGGCTGAGTTGTGAGAAGCCCTTGCAGATGTCACGAGGGAAGAAGGGAGTGGCGGTCACAGAGGATCCAGCAGTGGGTCTCGTGGTATAGGGAAAGGTTCTGAAGCCAGGAGCGGGCATGGCAGCAGGCTGTGCCCAGGAGGACATTGCAGCAGGGCATGCTCTGGATGGGAAGGGATGGCAGAACGCAGCTCTTCAGAACTCTGGGTTCTTTGGGAGGTGAACACGGCAGAGGCAAGGACTTTTTTTTTTTTTTTTAAGACAGAGTCTCATTATATCACCCTCAGTAGAGTGCCATGGTGTCACAGCTCACAGCAACCTCAAACTCTTGGGCTTAAGTGATTCTCTTGTCTCAGCCTCCCAAGTAGCTGGACTACAGGCGCCCGCCACAACACCTGGCTTTTTTTTTGTTGCAGTTGTCATTGTTTAGCTGGCCTGGGCTGGGTTCGAACCTGCCACCCTCGGTGTATATGGCCAGTGCCATAACCACTGTGCTATGGGTACCAAGCCACAGAAGCAAAGAAATTTTTATAAAGCGACATAATTATTAGTGCATAAAGGCAGAGTACAGAAGTGACGAGAAAAAACTAAGTAAGAAACAACCTTAGATTTAGTAGAGAAAAGGGTTTTCAGCTAAAGGCAGGTTGGGGAACAAGCCCAGGAGGCCTGGGAAGGGCACTGCCGTCCATCTCAGGTGGGCTCAGCTGGGCCCTGGAGATGGCACACGGCCTCACTTAGCTAGAGTGAGACGTCCACGACCTGGGCCTTCAAGACCTCCGGAGAGTTGGTAAAAGTGAACAAAAGGAAACACGAACAGGTCTGATATGAGCAGGATGCCATAAAATAAGCAATGTGTCTGGCAAGAATTATTGCAGTAGCTATGAGTTTACTGCATTTAAGGAGGGAGAGTTCTGTATAAAACTGGAGAATAAAAAGACAGCTGCCACAATCCCAGGGTGGTGGAGGTTCGGCATAAGGCAACAACTGTAGAAATACATATGATACACCCAAAGCAACAAGATATTAGAATAGCTGGGTTATGAAGAGAGAGTGGAAAAAAAACCATGAGTAACAGGTATCGTTACAGATGGGCAAACTGTTAGTAGGTAAATATTTGATGGCAATGTTGATCTTAGTTTTTATGCTAAATTCTAGTTGTTCATAGGAAAACACAGAATCTATTCCACAGGCAACTAGAAAGACAGGCTACGGTTGAGGGCAATGTAATAACAGGCTGGCCACGATGAAATGTTTCCCAAAGATCCTCCACACGGTGGGGTTCGCTGTGTAGGTGCAGTTTTTGTTGCGATACGGGTATAATCTAAAGAAGTATGTGAAGTGTAGTATTCAATAAAATTCGCACTTCCTGACAACTACAGATTCATATGAAATGCAGGAAATAGGAGGCTAAGTTACATGAACCATGAGAAAACAGTCAAACTGAGATGAGAGGAGTTCCAGAGTCTTTAAAAGTCAACGTCACGTGATAGCGACGTGGTGTCCGTGTGGAGAAACCAGGACTCTCCTATACTGCAGGGATTATAAAATGAAGCAGCTGTTTTGGAAAACAGCTCCATAGTTTCTAACAAAGTAAAACAGATGTCATGTAATAAAATAATTCCACCCCTGGATGTCTACACATGAGAAATACAAACACATGCCCACAAAGGGACTTGTGAATGTTCAGCAGTCAAATGCCCACCAATGACTGAACGGAGACACGGACTGTGGTATGGGCGAAAAACACGGTATATACACACAGTGGAATATGACTCGGCAAGAGACCGAGCTCCTAATACATAGAACAACCTAGGTAAATTTCAGAAACATTATGCTGAGGATAGGAAGCTAGACACAAAACAGTATCTGTTGTGTCATTCCATTCATATGAAATTTTTAGACCCAGAAAGATCAGTGGGTTGTGCAGGGCTGAGGATGAGACTGGGGATTTAGTATAAATGGGGCATGAGAGAATTTTCTAAAGTGATGATGATGGCTGATTGCACAGCTGCGTACATTTACTAAAAATAACTGTGCTTTACAATAGGTAATTTTTTTTTTTTATTATAGATAAAAATATGCACCATAGAT
Source organism: Loris lydekkerianus (assembly GCA_963574355.1). Classification (NCBI taxonomy): domain Eukaryota; kingdom Metazoa; phylum Chordata; class Mammalia; order Primates; family Lorisidae; genus Loris; species Loris lydekkerianus. Next base: position 67,491 of record CAUYPK010016152.1, on the reverse strand, counting down.
GTGGCCCAACCTATCACCCTCGGTAATTTTTTTTTTTTGATACACAGTCTCATTATGTCACCCTCAGTAGAGTGCTCTGGGGTCACAGCTTGCAGCAACCTCAAACTCTTGGGCTTAAGCGATTCTCTTGCCTTAGCCTCCCAAGTAGCTGGGACTACAGGTGCCCGCCACAATGCCCTGATATTTTTTGGCTGTAGCTGTCATCATTGTTTGGCAGGCCTGGGCTGGATTCAAACCTGCCAGGTCCAGTGTTTGTGGTTGGGACCCTATCCGCTGAGCTACAGGCACTGAGCCTGGAAATGTTAATTTTGACATGAAAATGGTATTGTGATTAGGAAGGAGAATATCCTTATTCTTAGGAGATACATGAGTATTTCAGAGGTAAAATATCATAAGAGAGAAATAAAATAAATATAACAAAAATAAACACAGAATCTAGGTGGGGGGGTACGTGGGTGTTCCTGTGCTATTCTTCCAACTTCACTGTAAGTTTGAGAAATTTCATAATAAAAAGGAAGGGCAAGGTATAGTGAGTGGCTCATACTCATATTTCTAGCTCTTTGGGAGGCCAAGGTGAGAGGACTGCTCGAGGCCAGGAGCTTGAGACCAGCCTCAGCAACATAATGTAGCCCTGTTTCTATAAAAAAATAGAAAAATTAGCTGGTACGGTAGTGGACACCTGCAGTCCAGCTATTCAGCAGGGTAAGTCAGGAGGACCACTTCAGCCCATGAATTTAAGGTTGCACTGATATTAGGATGACGACACTGAACTCTAGCCTGGGCAGCAGAGAGAGAGAGAGAGACGCTGACTCCAAAAAAAAAAAAAAAAAAAAAAAAAAAAAAAGTCAGAGGAGGAATCGAATCAGCGGTGAACTCTGAGGCAATGGAGAATAGAAAGCTCCCAACTTAGGAAAGAGATGTATATCAAAGATTTTCTTCCTTCCTTTCCTTCCTTGTTAATTGAAATAGAAAATAGATTCTTCTAAAGCTTGCACTCCTGCACTCAATTATGGCTTTTTATAAGTGAGAAATGGTTAGTGTCTATGTCTGCTACATAAGGTTCAGAATAAAACTTAACATAGATTTTTAAAGTTCGGCATAGAGGAGGCCAGGGAGTTTGGCTATAACTCATTAGAATAACAATTTTCAAGACCTCTTTTTTAAAAAAATTATTGTTATAAAGAGATAGAGTCTTGCTCTGTCATCTGGACTGGAGCACAGTGATCTGATCACAGCTCACTGCAGCCTTGAACTCCTGGCCACAAGCAATAGTCCCGCCTTGGCCTCCAAAGTGTGGGGATTATAGATGCTCCAGAGCAACGCTTCTTTTAATAAGAGTAGCAAACTGGTAGCCTGGAGCTGAAGATGGCCAGCAGATATGTCTTGTTTGGCTTGTACGGCATTTTACTGTTAGTTCACAACACTTAGCAATCAGGAGAATTCACATAAAATGCAGACTTGTGCTTTTTTCTAGGCAAATCCAAAGCTTTGGCATAGTGGACTCAAGCATGGCTGTCACCATCTGGAGTGCTGGCATAGTGGGGCATGTACCTCATTCGTGTCTGTACCTGTGCGCCTCCTAAAGGCATGCAACTTTGTAGGTAAACAGCAAGTTGTCCCTTTCTGATGGGGTTCCCTCGACCACCACCCTTGGCTCTCTTTCCCCTGACATGCTTGTGGCAAATGAGAGTGTTATGTTGAGAAGAAGTGAAACTGAAAGGAAGGATCTGGGAATTTATTGTAATTTTAGAGTTTGTAAAACCCTTGTTCAATGGTAATTAAAGCAGCAACTGACACAGGAATGATCATGTGTCAGTGAGGGACAATAGGGAAAAGGTGGTCACTCCCCATAGAACACACTCACACTCACACACACACACACACACACACGTACTGTAAGCTACCGTGTGTGGTGATTGAAAAACATTATGAAACAACTTACGACTTTTAAGAGGAACTCACAATGGAAATGACAAAGTAACACAAGTGAACAGCAAGGAGAGTCCACAAGTTCAGTTCAAATCATTCTCAAACACAAATGCAGTCTGCAGAGTATTGTTTAAAGCTAAATTTAAAAACTAAAGCCGTCAAGTCCCCTACTCAAAGCAGCTAGAAAAAAGAACAACCTAAAGAATGAAGAAGAAAAAACAAGGGCAGCGGTCACAGGCCGGGCGCAGTGGCCCAGCCTGTAATCCTGCTGCTCTGGGAGGCCAAGGCAGATGACAGCTTGAGTTCAGGGGTTCAAGAGCAGCTTGAGCAAGAGCGAGACCCTGTCTAAAAAATAGGTGGGCATTATGGCAGGTGCCTGTAGTCTCAGCTACTCGGGCGGCTGAGGCAAAGGATCATTTGAGCCCAAGAATTTGAGGTTGCTATGAGCTATGACACCATGGCATTTTACAGAGGGTGAGAAAGTCAGCCTCCCCCACCCCCCCCCAAAAGACCAGAGAGCATGACCGAGAAGAAAATAAAATCAATAAAAGCGGCAAAGTGACAGACCCCTATCAAAAGTGATCTTGAAAGAAATGAGAAAAAGTACATTTAATCAATCCTGAGAACGCAGAGGGTCTGTAACTGTAGGTACATTTAAGAGCTCTTCACCCCAGACCCATCCTCAGGTCGCTGCGGGCCAACAGGGACCTGGTTTTCTTAGTGCCACCTTTCTGCTCTGAGGAACAACTGAGGGCTGCCTCCCTCAGCTGAGGACACGGGGGAACAGTTTTCTTTACACAAGGTGTGAAGCAAACGTTGCCGTAACAGGTTTCACGTGACGTCCGGTAACATTTCACAGACCACTGCCGTTGAGTAGGTCCAGCTCCCCTCGGCGTGGATGGCCCTTCACCTCACCTGCTTCCCTTCCCTCTCTGTCTCTAGTCTCCTCTCCTCACCCTTCACAGTAACTCGCTTTCTTCTTCTCTTTGCTTTCCTCCTCCTCCCCCCTTTTCTTTTTTCTGAAGTGTAACACGCATCCACCAGAGTGCACCGATCTCAAACAAACAGCCTGATGAGTTGTTACATCTCTGCACACTTCTCAAACTACCACCGATCAAAGTGCTAAATACCTCCAGCCCCCCCAGAAGGCTCTTTCCTCCCTGCTCACGTCTCTGTGCCTTGGCTATTCCTTTTGCCTACAGTGCTTTTTTCCACCAAGTCCACATACGATTCATTCCCTAACTCCTTGAACTCTCTGCTTAAAGATAAACTCAGTGAGGCCTGACCACCCTGTATAAAATTCAATAACCCTCATGCTCTTGATCTTCTTTCTCAATTTTGTTTTTCCCTCATCACTTTCTATGAACTACCTTGTGTGTGCGTGCGCGTGTATCTATGCACACGTATGTGAATGCACACACACAGGGGAACCCCAGGGACTGTAAAGAACCGGTCATCGTGTGAAGGTGGGCAATGTAAGGAATTAGGCCACTGAACGGTATGTACATGTGGTGCTTGTCTGGTTTATGAAAATTAGTTCAACGTAAGGAGGTGGTCAACTATGGAGGTTCTACTGTGCTTCCTCCACTGGAATATAAATTCTATGAGGGCAGAGAAATTCTATGAAGTTGAGAAGTTGGGGCGCTTAGTTACTGTTGATTTGTACAAGTTCAGTGTGCTAGGATTGGAGAATTGGTTCTTTATGGTTTACAGAATGAGCATTAGGCAAGGAACAGATATTGGTCCCACATTTCCTGCCTGTGACTGTTAAAGAAACTAAGGTTCAGATTAGCATGGCCCCTGCGGAAGGATGACACACAAATTCGTGAAGCGTCCCATATTTTTAACAGATTTGGGCAAAAAAATTGATTAATTAAAAAAAAAAGAGAGAAACATGAGGTTCAGAAACTGATTAGACATGCCTCCAACCACGTGAAACCAGTGTCACTGGCTGAATTCTTTCACTCATGCTGGTGTTCCTGAGCATGATTTTAGACGCTGTTTGACACAGACTAGGATCTCGGTGATTGAAGTGTGGGCACCTGGAAAGAGTCAGGGCCCAGGTTGCCAGAAGAGCATGGCCTGTCAAGCACTTCTCTCCTGTTACTTCTCTTGATCAAGAAAACCCAGTGACTCCCAACTCACTGCACTAGGCAGCATCATGTGTGAAGGTCCAAACATGGCACGAGGCTAAAGATGACAGTCATAAATAGTAGAGGGAACAGATCAATTATACCCAAAATGAATAGGAGGAGCTATCCGTGTCACACCAGAAAAAGTCAGGAAAGACGGTGCATGGATTTGCAAGTGTTCGACAAGGAACAAAAGTACCACTTTAGATCACGCGGCGTTGGTTGCTATGGTGAGGCCTCACTGGAGACGCTGCTCAACGCTGTTTCTGCAAGATGCAACTCCTGTGGTTTCTGGGGTTGGCAGCATGGGGTTGACCCATGCCATCTGGCAAGAAAGAGGCGACTGTGAGTGAGAAGACAGACAAAGAGACGTCGAGGCTGAAAGAATGGAAGAAACTCAGCCAATGGAACACACAGGTTGTGGGGGAGGCTGAAGGAAGGCATGGCCCGGGAGCTCCTTAAATCCCAAATGGCGGCATTTTTCTTTTCTTTTTTTTTTTTTTTTGAGACAGAGTCTCACTCTATTGGCCTGGGTAGAGTGCTGTGATGCCATAGCTCACAACAACCTCCCAACTGCTGGGCTCAAGTGATTCTCTTGCTTCAGTTTTTCTATTTTTACTAGAGACAGGGTCTCGTTTTTGCTCAGGCTGGTCTCGAGCTCATGAGCTCAAGCAATCCACCCACCTCGGCTTCCCAGAGTGCTAGGATTACAGGTGTGAGCCACTGCGCCCTGCCCAAATGGTGGCATTTCCTGGGTTTCTGCAGATTCCCTTGTTACCAGGTGGATCCTTGTTAAAAACAAAACGTGACTTAAGATGTGTGGTTTCTGTTTACAAGTTGGAGAAGGCTAATGAAAATAAGAAAGGAACCCGATACAGAAGGAGAAAGGCAAGGTGGAGAGTGAGGGAAGTGTGCGTACCCCAGGCTGTGCGGGTTTTTTTTTTGCAGTTTTTGGCCGGGGCTGGGTTTGAACCCACCATCTCCAGCATATGGGGCCACCCCCCTGGCTATGCGTTTTTCTTGACTACTCTTATTTCTGAAAACTTTCCAATTTGATTTTGCAACATGGTGTTCCCCTACTTTTTTCTTTCCTGGAATGATTCATAAACTTATGGAACTGAAGGGAAATTAGAACTCCTCTATTTAGCACTTTAAGAGAGAGGTGAGAGAATGGAGGACCATAAACAAATTTGCTTTCATTCCATTTCCTTCAGGGATTCTCTTTTCTCACCACTTAACCGTGAATGTTCTTAAATAATCCACCCCCCCTTTTCCCTCTCTACTCATCATTTTGGCCTCCAGTTATACAAGGACCCAATTTGAAATTTTAATCTTAAGTGCTGAATTCTTTCCTACTCTATACAATAAGACTTTCAGTTATCCACGGAAAGTATACTCGTAATTTTCACTAGGACCCCAAACTCAATGTGGTTACAACGGAAATCACTTTCCTTTGTCCTCTCCCGGCGTCTCCAACACTATCATTAGTATCATCGCGTTTTAAAATAGGTTCCTTGTCTTAAACTTCGTCTTTAATTTAAAAATATTTCAGTCACACAAAAAAAGCATGAAAAACAATATAACAAATATGCCTGTCTCCACCATCTAGAATTAATATTTTGCCAGATTCACTTCAGACTTAGAAAAGAAAAATTACAGATCCAGTTGGGAGCTCCCTACCCCATCCAAGTTGCTCCCTCTGAAGAGGCTGCTGCTCTTGGGAAGTTGAGTCTGTCCCAGAAGCAGAGCCTGGGACAAAGGCTGATGGGCTTGCAGAGCTAGTGTGGGAGGTGTGGGGACACTAGCAAGGGGCTGGGGAGGTGGTGCAGGGAAGGGGAGGCAGCCACCACTGGGGCACCTGCAGCTTTCACCTGCTGGGAAGCTCTAGGAAATGGTGTAAGACAGTCTAGAATGACCCTGATGGAGCGGAAGTATTTATGCCATACCCACATCACACGCTGAGTGGCTGGGCACTTCCAGCCCTCCATGAATGAGGCTTCTGGCTGTCTAAGGGCAGCCTTTTGACAGTGATGTTGGCTATTGGGAATTAGGCTGGTGTGCACAAAAATGGCACAGGAACACAAGGGGATGTGGGCGAAACACTGAGGGCAGCTGTGACAGTGTGTATCCAACCCACAGACAGTATTTTACCCTAACAGCTAGACATCACTCACAAGCTTGTAATTCCATGTCCTATTTAACAGAAATAAAAGTAAACACTGTTAATTTTTATGATATGACATTACTAATAATATTCACAATGATAATGATGAAGGGACCTGGTGGCTATAAATACAAACTGGTCAACATGAAAAAGGATTGTTTGCAAAAATAACTTCAGTTCAAAGAATTAACTGTTTATGGAATGTGTCTGAGTGTGCCTGATGGATCTCCTCTTAATAGAAAACAAGAGGGAAGAAGTCAAATGCCTACCACAATTCATGTTCGTTTGTTTTCACACTTCATTAGACTTTGACGAAATGTTAAGTTTCTCCCTCATCACCCTTCATCTCTGACTTCAAGACCGTAGGGTTAGAAGGCTTAAACTGCGATTCAGAGAGAAGATTACACATCTTTGCTAAGAAGATTGTATACAATCAAAAGTATTTTAGAATATTTTCTTAAGAATATTTTCGTCTTAGCTGCAATCCACTGGCCTTTATATTGCAAGGGGGGGGGGGAGTGTGTATGTGTATGGGTGTGTGTGGTGTGAGTGGGAAGGTACAGAGTGAAGGCACATATCAAACCCGTCATCAGGGCATTCCAATCAATTAGCAAAACCAGGAACAAATTGTCGGCCCTCTTCATATCTTACTACCAAAAGGACCCCGATTTAACAAAAGTTCAAAACAGCGTGTTTCTTCTTCTCTTCTGCAGAGACCAAAAGGATTTAAAACAATCTCTAAATAACACTCTTCACAGACCCCGGTATTAGATAAACGTAGACCTCCCTCTTAAAGAAGGAGCAGGCAGAGAAAAATCACCCGACGCACGGGAAGACCTCACAGCCCAGTAGGATCTTCTGAAGAATCAGAACAGTCATTTGTAAGCCAGACTCCGTTAAGAAAGGAAAAACAAACAAACAAAAGCTCTTATACTGAGATTCAAGGAGATACCCACCAAACTTCACATTTCAAATAAAAAAATGATTATAGAATTAAAAAACTCTATGGTCGTAGTGAACAACAGAGTGGATTTAGGAGGTCTGACAATTACGTTTGTGAACTTGCCACTGTGCGCCTGCACTGCAGCACGGCACAAACAGCCTGGTGAGTTTCATGACTGGTCCATCAGCGTCTCACGGCTGTGTTTGTGCTGACGTGTCGTGGTGTCTTACTGAGTGGTGTTTATCATCGTTGTTGCATGTTTTTGTGTGCTGCCTCAAGAATGGCAGGGCCTTCGTTAGAGCAATGAAGAAACACTAAATTTCCTGTTAAAGTTGGCAAGAGCAGAAATGAAATCAGGGATGTTTTCCAAGTTAGTCCAAGTTTACGGGGATAATGCCATGAAGAAAATGGCAGTGCACAAATGGATTACACAGTTTTCTGAAGGAAGAGAAAGTGTCACTGAGGAAGAGAGGACAAGGAGACCAGTAACGAGCAGAACTGATGAAAACGCTGCAAAATACATTGAATTGTGTCAGAATCATCAGCTGACTGTGAGAAGAACTTATCAAGTAAAACATCGAGAGAGAAACAAGAAATCTTTTTTTTTTTTTTTGAGGCAGAGTCTCACTCTGTAGACCTGGGGTTGAGTGCTGTGATGTCCTAGCTCACAGCAACCTCAAACTCTTGGGCTCAAGCAATCCTCATCTCAGCTTCCTGAGTACCTGGGGCTACAGGTGCCTGCCACAACCCCAGGCTAGCTTGTCTATTTTTAGCAGAGATGGGGTCTCATTCTTGCTCTTGAACTCCTGAGCTCAGGTGATCCACATTCTCAGCCTCCCAGAGTGCTAGGAGTACAGGTGTGAGCCATCGTGCCCAGCGGAGAAACAGGAAACAGGAAAATCTCAACTGAAAATCTTGGCATGAGAAAGGCGTGTCTCCTTACATCATGACAATGCACCAGCTCACGTGGCACTGTCAGTGAGGAAGGTTTTAGCCAGTAAGGAACACCCTCCCTACTCACCTGATCTGGACCCAATGACTTTTTCCTTTACCTGAAGATAAAGGAAGTATTGAAAGGAAGACATTTGATGACATTCAGGACATTAAGGGTAATGTGAAGACAGCTCTGAAGGCCGTTCCAGAAAAAGAGTTCTGAAATTGCTTTGAAGGATGGACTAGGCCTTGGCATTGGTGCACAGCTTCCCAAGGGGAGCACTTTCAAAGTGACTGTAGTGATATTCAGCAATCAGGTATGTAGCACTTTTTCTAGGATGAGTTTGCAAACTTAATTGTCAGAGATCATAGACCAGCAATTAAATGTGTATAAAATAAATTGTGAAAATAATTCTCGAAGCAGCATAAATTTTACATTTAAAAGAGTGGAATTGTCTTCATAAAGTAATCTCCTACTGTTTGCTCTACCTGATTTCATTTCCACATAAAAACAAACTTTAGGAAAATAAATGAGAAAATGTATTATAGGCCAGCACATTTAAGTAGTAAGTAGGATTAGGAAAAGAGAAAATTTATACAGAATCTAGAATACTTGTACTTAAAAAAAAAAAAACTTCATTAATCTTTTGGCTGCCTTGAACCTTCCTTATAGAAAATTGTGTATCTGTACAAAACACAAGATTGTCGTAACATTTCAGGAATTCATGGGCTACATAAAGCCCCAAGATTCTAGGAGTCCATCGATCTATTAGCAATCCACAAACCACCAGGTGAGGAACATTCGAAGAGAAGCACAAGTACTCACGTTGTACAGAGGGATGGTCTTCATCACCTTGTACTGTTTAGTGGGGTCCATTTTATACAGGTGACGGTCAGTGACAAAAATCGCCCGGTCTTCTACCTTACTAAACCGATTCACCTGTAAGAGAAGACGCCCGTAAACCACAGCATCGCTTCAAGAATGAAAGTTGGCTGAGTGGAGACAGATTCTTCAGTAGAAGCAGACCATGTCTGGCAATTCTAATGGATACAATAAAGATCTAAAAGTGGTGGCAGCTTCCAGATTTATGGAATTTGGCACTTGAAATTTTACAATTTCACAGGGAAAACACAAAAACCACAGAAGAATGAAAAGGACTAAAAATATGTAGCTCAGATACCATCAAGAAAGTGAAAAGGGTGGCGCCTGTGGCTCAGTGAGTAGGGCACCGGCCCCATATACCGAGGGTGGTGGGTTGAAACCCAGCCCCGGCCAAACTGCAACAAAAAAATAGCCGGGCGTTGTAGTCCAGCTAAATAGGCGGGCGCCTGTAGTCCCAGCTGCTCGGGAGAGTGAGGAAAGAGAATCTCGTAAGCCCAAGAGCTGGAGGTTGCTGTGAGCCTTGTGACGACACGGCACTCTACGGAGGGCAGTAAAGTGAGACTCTGTCTCTACCAAAAAAAAAAAGAAAGTGAAAAGTCAAAAATCTACAAAGGGTAGCACCTATGGCTCAAAGGAGTAGGGTGCTGGCCCCATATACTGGAGGTGCAGGGTTCAAACCCAGCCCCAGCCAAAAACTGCAAAATAAATAAATAAATAAATAAAATAATCTACAAAGAACTCAAGCAAATCAGCAAGAAACAACCAAACAATCCCATCAAAAAGTGGGCAAAAGACATGAACAGAAACTTTTCTTTTAAAATTTTGAACAGAAACTTTTCAAATGAGATATACTAATGGCCAAGAAATGTTCAATTTCCCTAATCATCAGTGAACTGCAAATCAAATCCATAACGAGATACCACCTAACTCCAGTGAAAAATATCCCCAAACAACAGACCCTGGTGTGAATGTGGAGAGGAAAGAACTCTTATATATGATTGGGGAAACTGCAAACTAGTGTAACCTCTATGAAATATTGTGTGGAGATATTGGGAAGAACTAAAAGTAGACCTACCATTTGCAGCACAACTCACAATTGCAAAGGCCTGGAAACAACACAAGTACCCACCAATACACAATTGACTAATAAAATGTGGTGTATGCATACCATGGAGTACTACTCAGCCATAAAAAATGGTGGTCGGTATCTTTTGTGACAACCTGGATGGCACCAGAAACCGTTCTTCTGAGTGAAATATCATAAGAATAGAGAAACAAACACATGTACCTAATATCAGACTGAAGCTAATGATCAATACTTTCATGTACATATGGAAGTAAATCTCAATGACAGTCAAGCTAGGGGCAGTGGGGAGGAAGGGATGGGAACATTCATACCTACTGGGTATAGTGTCCACTATCTGAGTGAAGGGCACACTTACAAATTTGACTCAATCTGTACAAAAACAAAGTTTGCAAATAAAACATGGGTACCCCCCAATATTCTGAAATAAAAAAATAAAGATTCATGAACTTGAAAAAAAAAAAGATTAAAAACAGAATGGCAGAAAATTATCTGATAAGGGACTTGCATCTAGCATATGTTAAGAATAACAATCCAATACTTTAAGTTGAGTCTAGTGTACGGGGGTGAGACAGATGAGAAGCCAATAGGTAAAAATAATTTCATAAAATTATATAAGGAACATACAACTAGATGATGATATAGGGAGAAAATACAGTGTGTGTGTTTCTGTAGAGTGCTGCTTTATCAGACAGAGGGTCAGAGAATCTTCACATTTGCAGGTAAATCTTTTCCAAAGAGACAGAATAACCCCAGGACATTTTATACATAAGTAGTTCACTTCTTGTTAATTAGGGTGTTCAATCTTAGACTTGAAACATTCAAGGCATTAATATTTCATTCAGTTTACCTAGCACTGAAAATTTTCAAACTACTGTAAGCCATATTTTTCAGTGACTAGAAGCAAAAAGAAAGCAAACAAAACAAAACAAAATCAAACCAAATACTAAAAAGCTCTTCTCAACTAGAATAGGTATAGTTGTGACATATATATTCCCCATCCCCTCTTCCAAATTCTTACTCTAAAGATGCAAAAAAGAAGTTAGAGATTAATTCTAAAACACTGGTAGCTTCATTATTGAGATAACTACATTCAGAGAGTTAAGATAGGATATAGCAAATTAAATTCAAATGTTAATTTGAATTTTATTCAATCTTCTCTCTTTTAACTTATAGTTTTAGAGATCAGCCAATTGTCTAAGTATTTCCTTTATAAGTAAAGTATATTTTTTAGTCCTCAAGTTGACAAAAAATGGTATCTGTAGTTAAGAATATAAAAGAATCAATGTGGTAAATTATTACTCTTAATAATAAATGGATAAATGGATTCACTTTGCAACAGTTTTTTGCATAACATATGATTGCTACTTGCCAGAAAACTTAAAACTAGGTGAGTAAAGAGATTCCATATCTGCTTTTTTCTAAGTTGTCTGTTCCATAGCAGCCTTAGGAGCTTTGCAAAAGAAAGGTTTCCACAGGCAAACGGGTTTGAGAAACACTATACATCACTGCTTCCACTGTGGGTTATGAATATATTAAAGACTCTGAGAACTCTGCACTTAAAGAGCATGTTTAACCTTGTATTTCCAAAATACATTCAATTATGAAACTCTTTTTCAACAAACACCTATTAATATCCAAAAGGACATTAGACTAAATCTGTTGGAAAACACTACCCATCATTTATATCAATTTCACAATATGTAGAACAGAGAACTTCTAAAATAGAAACTGGGTAAGTAAAAGACATGCCCCTTATCTTTGGTGTAATCATATTGAAAAATATGAGCAGTGCCAAAGAACATGACTAAAAACCGTGTTGCCAGCTCGGCGCCTGTGGCTCAAGCGGCTAAGGCACCAGCCACATACACCTGAGCTGGCGGGTTTGAATCCAGCCTGGGCCCGCCAAACAACAATGACGGCTGCAACCCAAAAATACCTGGGTGTTGTGGTGGGCACCTGTAGTCCCAGCTACTTGGGAGGCGGAGGCAGGAGAATCTCTTGAGCCCAGCAGTTGGAGGTTGCTGTGAGCTGTAACGCCACAGCACTCTACCCAGGGCAACAGCTTGAGGCTCTGTCTCAAAATAAACCCCCCCCAAGCCTCCCAAAAACCGTGTTGCCTAATTTCACAAGATCACTCCAGAGTCAAAACAAGTAGGCCCCTACCTATGCCCTTTTTATGATATGTCCATGAGTTAACCTAAAAAACAATAAACAAAAATTTCAAAGCTACAATGTTTTGAAGCTGTTTAGAAACAAAAACATGCAAAAAATGTAATTTCTAAAGAGAACACATTGTATATCTTTCCCTTCTCTCTCTCTCTCTTTTATTTTTTGAGACAGAGTCTCTCTTTGTCACCCTTGGTACAGTGCTGTGGCATCACAGCTCACAGTAACTTCCAGCTCTTGGGCTTAGGTGATTCTCTTGCCTCAGCCTCCCTGGTAGCTGGGACTACAGGCACCCCCCAAATGCCTGGCTATTTTTTTTGTTGCAGTTTGGCTGGGGTCGGATTTGAACCCACCACCCTTGATATTTGGGGCTGGCACCCTACTCACTGAGCCACAGGCACCGTCCTCTTTCCCTTCTCTTTAAGCAACTCGAATTATCCTTAAAACATGAATCAAGTGAGTGGGAAGGACAGCAAGTGAAGTCAAAGCCTTCGGTTGCATAATTTAGCTACATCAAAACAGCAAGGTGAAAAAACTCTACATACATATATGTAAATCCCAGACTTACTTAATAGAATTAGGGCATAGGAACATTATTTCCTTCCACTTAAATTCAGAAAGTAATAGGAAAACTGGATCATAGACTCAGTATTCAGTAAGATTTCGACTAGTTTCTTCTATTATTCAAAAGCTAAAATCTTTGACCAAAAGGAAAAGCCCCTACGTTGTTTTTCTCTAAACATTACAAGTGATCTAGGTGGGGGGTGGACACAGATAAAGTTTTCCTGGAGAGTCAGACCATTAAGGGTGAGACTAGCTCCTTGCAGAAGTCTTCTACCTTAAAGGACGTTTTATAAAAGTGGCTGTTTCCAAAAGAATCAAAGCATAAAGCTGAGGGTTTTACTGAAATCGTATCAGGTTTACCCTGGTGTAACCTTGGCAATGAAAGGTTTCTAAAGAAGATATTACTTAAGCTGCAGTGTGAAGAAAGAGTACGTTGCGCTGAATTTAGAAATAGAGGGGCATGAATATTACAGTTTTTAATCCAGCAGGACTCAGGAAGAGACATGCTCCCTGGGACATGAAATTGTCATTGCTAGAAAAATAGACACAAGACTTTTCTGTAGTAGATGACTTTAATCCTTAAAAACATTCCATTTTCTTTGCCCAATTATCCTAATTACTAATTTGGCTTCCCTGCTATCCTGATACTAGCCAGAGGAGACGAGGACTCCTAAAATATGCACAAACAGGCACTGTGGCTTGCACATTTCTGTGTGTGAAGCTGGTTAGCAAAAATCTTTTGTTGATTGTCTGATTGACTCTAGACACACTTATAAAATAGAGTTTCTGGATCTTAGAGTTCAGAACTAAACTCTAGAGTGTGGCAACCATCCCAAGATAATGCTGGCAGTCACTCCTTGATGACATTTATTTCATTCTGACATTAAAACTTGATACTCTCTGTTTTGTTCCAAAGCCTATATTATATTGAGTTGAACTCTTTTTCCTTATAATGTTCAAACACTGGCTGTGATATAATACAAAATATATATTTGGCCTGTGTGCTGCTTCCTGACACAGAGCTCCCCAAACCCCAGTGATTTCTATGAGTGACAGGGGTGACAGGATCATCTTTGTTATATATTCTGTCTCAGTCCCTGGTCCCTGACACAAGAGTTTCTTACTGCTGAAGAGATGACTAAGGACAGGGGGATCCTAGATGGTTTCGGGGTCAGAGCTGGTTCCTAGAAAGACCACGGTACGATTTGAGACTCAGAACTTTCAGCCTCACCCCCTCGTCTCCATGGGGTGGAAAGGGGCTGGAGACTAAGTTAATTGCCAATAGCCAATAATTTACTTCATCAACCATGTCTTTGTAACAAAACTTTCCATAAACCTCCACCTATGGGGTTTGGAGAGCTCTGGGGTTGGTGCAGGCATCCACATGCTGAGAAGCCACAATTGCTGCTTTAAACTGTGTTTAGACTACTGACATTTAACAAGATTATCCATGTGGCTGGGTGTAAATCTGTCATTTTCTAATTTATTTTCTATGTGTCTAACTTGTTTTTTGTTCCCTTTTCCACATTAAAAAAATTCTCTTATGGTTTAATGAAGATGGATACAGGAAAAAAAATATATATAGATATAACTCCATCTGTATCTATCTATATATTTTTTTTTTTCCTGAGACAGAGTCTCACTTTGTCACCCTCAGGTTGAGTGCAGTGGTGTCACAGCTCAGAGCAACCTCAAACTCTTGGGCTTAAGCGATTCTCTTGCCTCAGCCTCCCAAGTAGATGGGACTATAGGCGCCTGCCACATTGCCCAATATTTTTTGTTGCAGTTGTCATTGTTTAGCTGGCCTGGTTCGAGCCCGCCAACACCAAAACTGCAACAAAAAAATAGCCAGGCATTCTGGCAGGCACCTGTAGTCCCAGTTACTTGGGAGGCTGAGGTAACAGAATCACTTAAGCCCAGGAGATGGAGGTTGTTGTGAGCTGTGACACCATAGCACTCTACCAAGGGCGATAAAGTGAGACTCTGTCTCCTCAACCTGAGCAAGAGCAAGACCCTATATCTAAAAAACAGCCAGGTGCTGTGGTGGGTGCCTGTAGTCCCAGCTACCTGGGAGGCTGAGGCAAGAGAATGGCTTGAGCCTAAGTGTGACCAAGTAAGACTCTGTCTCAAAAAAACAAAACAAAACAAAAAGACAGTCTTGCTCTGTGACCATGGGTAGAACGCTGTGGTGTCATCACAGCTCGCAGCAACCTCAAACTCCTGGGCCCAAGCCATTCTCTTGTCCAGCTTCCTGAGTAGCTGGGACTACAGGCGTGCATCACGACACGTGGCTGATTTTCCTATTTTTAGTAGAGACAAGGTCTTACCCTTGCTCACGCTGGCCTTAAGCTCTTGAGCTCAAGCAATTCCTGCCTTAGCCTCCCAGAGTACCAGCCCCCCAGTCACCATTCCTTGCCCCAGTGATCTTTTAAAGACATTTAAATAATAAAATATGCTTTTACCTATGCAGCTACCCCTCCCGTGGCTCTTCATCTTTTGGTGCATGTTCACTTTTTCATGTGGTTTAGGTTTCCCTCTGCCTCGATGACTTCCTTTAACATTTCCTACAGTGCACATCTTTAGGAATGTCTGAAAAAGTCTTTATTTCACTTTGATTTTTGAAAGATGTGTTTGCCAAGTATAGAATTCCAGGTTGGCAGTTTTTTCCTCCAGCACTTGAAAGATTTTGCTCCACTGTCTTCTCACGTAGATTGTTTCTGACAAGAAACTGATGTACACTTGTCTCTGTTCCTCTGTGTCTTTTTTCTTCTTATTACTGGTGCTGAGCGATTTGCTAACGATGTGCCTGTCTGCAGTTTACTTCGTGTTTCTTTTGCTTGGAGTTTGTTCAGCTTCTTGGATCTATACATTTACTGTCTCATCAAATTTGGGGAGGTGTCAGTCACTATTATATTTTGTTACTGTTTTTTATTTCTTCCCTTCTGTCCCCTCCCTCGGGGACTTCAACTGCACTTGCATTAGGCCCCACAAACCTGAACAGGTTTTGTTTTGTCTTCAGTCTTTTTTTTCTGTGTTTGTGTTTAATTCTGGATAGTTTTATTGCTGTATCTTCAAATTCACTACTCTTTTTTTCTGCAAAATTTAATCTGCTGTTAATCCCTTTGGGTGTATTTTTTCTCTCATTGTAATTTTCATCTCAATGAAAATTCATTTCTTCATTTTAAGTTCATGCAGGTCATTTCTAAATCTCCCATGTGTTTATTTAACATGCTCAGTCTTTCCCCTAGCTTTTTGAAGATACGGAATACCATTATAATAATTGTTTTAATGACCTTGTCTGTTTCGTCTGTTAATTCTATAATCTGGGTCGGTTCTAGGTCAGTTTGAATGATTTTCTGCTCATTATAGGGCTATAGTCTCCTGTTGTTTTGTATGTCTGGTAACCCTTCCTTCCTCTTTTCAGAGAAGAGGTTTCACTCTGTTGCTCAGGCTGGAGTACAGTAGTGCAATCATGGCTTGCTGCAAGTTCAAAGTCCTGGCCTCAAGAGATCCTCCTGCCTTAGCCTCCTGAGTAGCTAAGACTACATGTACATGCCAACACATCTGGCTGATTTCTCTATTTTTTTGTAGAGACACAGTCTTGCTATGTTGCCCAGGCTGTTTTCAAACTCCTGACCTTAAGTGATCCTCCTGCCTCAGTCTCCCAAAGTGCTGGGTTTACAGGGATAAGTGATTGCATCTAGCCCATCTGATAATTTTTGATTGGGTATCATGTATTCTGAGCTTTACCTTCTAGGTTATAGGTATTTTTATATTCCTGTAAACATATTTGAGCTTGGTTTGGGGATGCTGTTAGGCTACTTGGAAACAGCTCGATTCTCTCTGGTTGTGCTTTTTAGATTTATTGGGTAGGATAAGAGCAACGTTTAGTTAAGGGCTAAGTGTCCCTGTCTACTGAGGCAAGACTCCGTCAGTACTCGACTCAGCGTCTCATGAATCATGAAGCTTTCCATTCTGGCTGGTTGGAACAGGTACTATTTGCAACCTTGTGTGAGTAGTGGAAATTGTTACTTCTAATTGTTCGGGGTTGTCCTTTCCTAGCCTTGAGTTATTTTCTCATATGCATGTGCTGATGGGTATTTAGCAAAGTGGTCCCTCTAGTGATCTCTGGACTTTTCTCACAGCACCACGTTCTTTTCTCTGGTATCTTTAGCTGCTTTAGTCTCTCCCAGCTCACAGCTTTTTCTTTGCAGCAAGGAGTCTACTCCTGGCTTCCCCTCACTCCTGCCACAGACCGGAAAGTCTCTCAAGGCAGAAAACAGACTAATTACAAGGCTCACTTGATTTTTCTCAGATTCAGGAATTACTGCCCTTCCTTGATGTCCACTGTCTTGAAAAACCACTGTTTCCCCCCCTTCACATACACCCTCTTTACATTCATTTTAATAACTATACTGCACCCTCCTACGCACATAATTTATTAATCTAATCACTTGCTGATTCATATTTACAATTTCCAGTTTTTTGTTATTACAATGTACAAAACTGTACACATAAATATCTTTGGATATCGGTGCAAATATATTTTTAGAGTAAATCTGAGTTGTGGAATTCCAAGATTAAGTAGTAAGGACATCTTACATTTGACAGATAATGCCAAATTGTCCATTTTAAAGGACTGTATCTTAAACTCCTACCAATAGTGTTTCTTTAAATCCTTGCAAACATTGGTCAATACTTCAAAGTCTGCCATACTTATAGGCGAAAAAATCTATTTCATTATTTTGATCTGAATAATACTGTAATTATGTATTTTTTTTTAAAAAAGACTTGAAATGAATAAAAAAAACTACTTAAAATGTGGACCAATGTTATGAGGTAATTCTTTAATAATTTTCTTAATTCTTCTTTTGTGTACTGTCCTGTTTATTTCAATATCTCTTCTAGGCAACATTTTTCTTAAATTTGCCATTTTATTAATATTTACTAATTTATTTGGATAATTTTACAGCAATTTCAATTTCTTTTCTCTATATTCTTCTAAATAAGTATTTAAAGTTTTTTTTCTTTTTTTTGAGACAGAGTCTCACTTTGTTGCCCTTGGTGGAGTGCCATGGCATCACAGCTCACAACAACCTCCAGCTCTTGGGCTCATGTGATTCTCCTGCCTCAGCCTCCCGAGTAGCTGGGACTACAGATGCCTGCCACAACACCCAGCTATTTTTTGTTACAGTTTGGCCGGGGCCAGGTTTGAACCTGCCACCCTCGGTATATGGGGCCAGCGCCCTACCCACTGAGCCACAGGAGCCACCCTATTTAAAGGTTTTAAAAATACAAATCCTTGGCTTCAAGGAAGCCCTTCACCTTGTAAGGAAATGTTTATCAAAAATATTCACTTTCTTTAGGAAGGCTTAATAATAAAATTTGTCATCTCAGCCATTGTGACAACGCTTCAGCACAGACAGCACAGTTCACTGATGATACAGCTAGATTATGCTCCTATTGTTACATTTTATTACGGGCATACTTAAGTGAGTTTCATCTGACTTGGCCTTTTTTTTTTAAAACCACCTTCTCGTCTCCATCCCTGAATGGGCCTTTTCTTCCCGAGATGATCTGTTTTAAGCTTGCCTTACCTTACGGACGTGACAGGAAAAGAGGACATTCATGTACTTGTCCTTCCGTTTCAGTTCATTGGCAACAGGGACAAAAGTGCCTGAGGTCTGAGGTGTATCTGGCTTCTGAAAGAAAAAGGAAACAAGTTAAAATGGGTATGCTTTGCATTTACTTGAAAAGGCAATCTTTTAGGATACTGCTTTATAACTATACTTATACGGTTTCACACATGCACTTTTTATCTCCTCACTCCAGATAGTAAGCCACTAAATGGTTGTTATCACATCAAGAGTCCTACAAAATTTTAAAAATAGAGAACGGAAGAGAGGATGAAATGTAGTTCCAGGAAAAATTACTGTTACTGTGGCAATTAAAAACAGTTGCTAAATTACAGAAGGGAAGGTTTAAATGGGCAAAGGCCAGGTTATACAGTGTACCTAATACAATGGATGTAACACAGAGAACCCTTTTAAAAGTGAGGGAAACATTAAATACATTTAGAAACAACAAAATCTTTTAATTTTAGTGTCTCTCACAGAGATTTCGTTTTGAAAGGTATTTTATTCTTTCTGTAAATTCTTGAAGAAGAATTCTTCCCTGTAAAGGGAGCAGGAATAGATTGCACTTCGCTTTCTTGAACTTACGGAAGCAAGGTAGTTGCCCTCCCAGGCTCTTTGGAGCCCAAGGTCAGCCCTTTGACCCTTCAACATTTCCACGGCTGCAACCTTTGCCCTGACTTGGGGCAGGTCTGAAGCTGAAATGCTCTTGATGAGCTGGTATGCTCTCCACCTACAAGTAAACAAAATGTATTAGACTTCAGAAATAGGATCTCATTAATTCCTAAAAATAACTGAAGCTGCCACTAAAGTAGAATAAAACCAAAGTACGGCATACCACACTAAATAAAAAGTATAAAGTGCTTCCAAAATATACAGAGGTGTCGTTAAAATACACAGTTTTATATAGGTATTTTCTAAAGCTTGCGTTGATGTTTGTGTGTTTTGAAAGCAACTAAAACTTAATGATACATGGGCTCTCGTAATATTAATATTGAGGGCACAGAAAATTTGAATTCGTCATTCACTCGATTAGCTAATGTTTTCTAGGCACCTGCTGAATTCCAGGTGCTGCTCTAGGCAGTGGGGCCACAGCAAAAAGCAAAACAGACAATGGTCCCTTCTGTCAGGTGCTTTTATTCCAGAGGCCTGACAGGTAATAACCCTTGATGAGTAAACACACAGACTGTATGATGGTGATCTGTGCTATGGAGGAAAACAAAACAAGGCACGGAGGGCAGGGCGTGCAGCAGAGGGAAGGAAGGGGGATCGGGCGTGGTTTCTGCAGAGTGGTCCCGGTCACAAAGAGATCTGAGCAACAGTGTTCCAGGAGGAGAGCATGGGATGTGCAAAGGCTCTGGGTTGTGAGCTTGCTCGGTATGTTCAAGAAGTGCCATGAGGAGGGGCGGTCTAAGGGAGAGCCACAGGCCATTTACTCTTAGGTGACTTTGTTCTTCACTCTTGAGGAGTTGAGAGGCCATGGAAGGCTTTGAACAAAGAAAGGATGCGACCTGACTTACCATGCTTTAAAAGGATCACAGTGATTGCTGTAGGCTGGGAATAGGAAGACCTATTTGGAGGCTGTCTCTGCAATGCACTTGCTAGAGCAACGGTTCTCAACCTGGGGGTCGCAACCCACAGGAACTGTATTATAGGGCCGCTGCATCAGGAAGGTTGAGAACCACTGTGCTAGATAGAGGAAGGTGGTTTAGATCAGGTACCTACCTGATGGATGGAGATAAGAATTGATTCAGGATGTGTTCTGAAGGAAGAGCCAACAGGATTTGCTGAGGGGTTAGATGGGGGGAGGGGAGGCAGGGAAGATTTAAGGATGATTCCAAGATTTTTTTGGCAGGGCAAATGCGAGCATAAGGCCCACCTATTCCTGACTGAGAAAAACAGGTATAAGTCATGCTCCTGGCATCATCTGAGCCCTACCTGATACATACATCCTCTTTTCTGCCACAGAATCTTAAAGCCGGGAGGTTGGAAGCAAACTGAGAACTTCCTTTTAATCAGATGAATATTCAAAGCCTGTAGTTCTCAGTGTCTAACAAAATTGAAAAGTCCCACTGAAATAACTGAAAGCATATGAAATTAAGGAAAAATCTATGCCATTCCCAGAAAGTGGGAATGATGTCAACAAACTGAAAGGTGGGGTGGGGCCCGTAGCTTATGGGTATGGCGCCGGCCACATGCACCGGGGCTGGCAGGTTCGAACCTTGCCCAGGCCTGCCAAACAATGACAACTGCAACAACCACAACAACAAAACAACCAGGCATTGTGGCGGGCACCTGTATAGTCCCAGCTACTTGGGAGGCTGAGGCAAGAGAATCACTTAAGCCCCAGAGTCTGAGGTTGCTGTGAGCTGTGATGCCACGGGACTCTACTGCACTAAAAAAAAAAAGAAAGAAAGGTGTGAAGATTTTCAGGAAGATGTGAGGCAGATGGCCCTGGGCTGAAGGACAAGTGGCTCATGGCAATGCGATCCACTGGGTGGAAGGAGAGGCAGCCTTAGGCATTGATGGCTTTTCTGACAAAGCCCAGAGAACCCTTAAGCCTAAAGCAGTAGCAGCAGCCAGTAGCAAGGGCAGGAGGTAAAGGATTTGATGGTGAAAGCTGCACCAGTTCCCCAAACGCAGAACGGCTGGCCCTGGCGAGGTGGGATATCAGCCATGGCAGACAGGGCCTGAGACAGCAGGGCACAAAAGCAACAAGCGTGAAACAGTAAAGGCTCAACAGAGCAGTGACTCTTTTTCAAGAAACTCTACTTTTTTCTACTATTACCAATGCTCTAGTGAGAGAGACTGTCCTAAGATCATTCCAGAAGAGGCTGGACAGGTGACAGTCTGGAACAGTTGGCAGTCAAAGCCATGGACACTAGTGACAGGCAGACCTTATAATACTCAGTGGCTTGCTAAGTCACTGCTCCAACTTCAGCCTTTGAAGTCCTCATTTCATTACTGGTGGGGAGACATCTTTGCTCTGTCTGCAGGGCTGTCTCCAGGTTATTTGCTTGGTCAGCCTAGCACTTTTTCATGCCTACAGTGGTCCAGGACAAGGTCCATACCCGACTGATTCCTGATTCCCACAGAGGCACCAGGGGGATCTGGGCCCTGACCTGCACAACCCACAATCACAAAGAGAGCCACGCAGGGTTCTCATCCTGATCAAGCAAACCGCCATCTATAAATACAAACAGCCAACAACAACTGCAGCCATAAAAACCACCAGCCTCAATGACATGAAAAGGGGACAAAGCTGGGCACAAGGAAGGCCCAGTTAGAAAGGATTACTGTGAGGAAAAGCAGTGATCTTAAACATGATCAGATGCGCACTGAGATTTTAGAAAAACAAACACAAGCACCCTATAATCACAACAAGATTCTTCAACACCTTTCTCTCTGTATTCCACATATCTAACAAGTCCAGAGAGTGACTGGAGCAGTGACTGTGTCAAACCAGGCTCATGGTCTGTTTTTGTTCTGCCCATGAGTCAAGAATAGTTTTTACATTTTTACATGTTTAAAATAACCTAACAAAACATAGAATATGTGACAGATCATAGAAAAAGCCCAAGTGCCCATTGATCCACCAATGGATTAATAAATTGTGGTATATGTACACCATGGAATATTATGCAGCCTTAAAGAAAGATGGAGACTTTACCTCTTTCATGTTTACATGAATGGAGCTGGAACATATTCTTCTTAGTAAAGTATCTCAAGAATGGAAGAAAAAGTACCCAATGTATTCAGCCCTACTATGAAACTAATTTATGGCTTTCACATGAAAGCTATAACCCAGTTATAACCTAAGAATAAGAGGAAGGGGGAGAGGGAGTGGAGGGAGGGGGGAGGATGGGCGGAGGGAGGGTGACTGGTGGGATTACACCTGCAGTGCATCTTATAAGGGTATATGTGAAACTTAGTAAATGTAGAATATAAATGTCTTAACACAATAACTAAGAAAATGCCAGAAAGGCTATGTTAACCAGTGTGATGAATATGTGTCAAACGGTCTATAAAACCAGTGTATGGTGCCCCATGATTGCATTAATGTACACAGCTATGATTTAATAATAATAAAAAAAGAAAAACTGACTGTGAGATGAAAATAGTAAATTTCACATCAGAAGTATGACGGAAAGAGGATCAACTTGTAAGTTCTGTGCTTTAGGGAAGTGATACAGCTTAAACAGGCTAGAAAATCACAAGTGGAGCATTT
The DNA here is from genome assembly GCA_963574355.1 of Loris lydekkerianus. NCBI lineage: Eukaryota > Metazoa > Chordata > Mammalia > Primates > Lorisidae > Loris > Loris lydekkerianus. The sequence goes on along the minus strand of CAUYPK010016152.1, from coordinate 44,829 downwards.
CCACACGAGTCAGGGATGTGGGAAGCTACAGACTCCCAAGGAGTAGTGTCCCCTGAAATAATAGCATCTTTATGTCTCAAGCCTTATTAGTCAGCACTGTTTAAACCACAACCAGCCGAAATGACAGCCGCCTATAGATGAAGTTGAGCTAACCTCTGGCAATAGGAGCTGTCACCCAGCGGACAAAGCTTCCCAAGTCCCTGCCGTAGCTTTACCATCCCTCCCTGAGAGAGAGAGTAACAGATGGGTCAAGAAACAAATCAGAAAGACAACAAACAAGTGAGCCACACTCTACAAACTTATTGAAAAAAATTGAGATGCACTAGTTTCTGGAAAAGTGCATTTCTTCTAAGCAAACTGGGACTAGTAGAAATTGCATGTTTGTCATTTTAACAGAATTCCTTCCTATAGTCCAAAACAATATCTCAGTTCACAGGGGTGAAACAGGAAGGCTTCCGACAAGTGGTGAATTTGTTGGGGTATAAAATATATAAATAAATTGCCTTAAATAGAGAGTTAAAAATGAGAGGTCAGTTTGAAATAGGTGAAGGACAATGTTTTTAAGTCCAGGTATTTTTTCATAAGAGTGAAACCACGTGTGAGATTCAATGAAGCAGAGACAATTTCACATCCAGAGCTGCAGCTCCACCGACTTATTTTGTTCAGTGCTTTATTGTCTTACTCACAGAACACAGTGGTACAGTGCCATGAAAATGTTATTGTCAAGATTATGTCAAAGAGTTATCATAGTTCTGTTAAATGCGTGACTTTTGACAGTTTGTTGCATGCTTCAATTTGAAGGGGAATAAAAGGAGGAGGAGTGAAACCACTGTGGGTTGTATCAGGACCATTTATAAGACAGCTGTTCAGCAGTGGTGATTATGATGTTTATGATCTCTATTGATTTTTATCCTGAGAAGTGAAATTGGAAAGCATTATGGAGGGATACCATTTTGAGCTATTAACCCATGTTTTTCTCCTCTCATGATTTACATACAATGTCTTCTCACCCCAGTTCCATCGGAAAATTGGCCCTGTCCTCATTGATTCAAAAGAGGGATCTGAGAGGGCAGAAAACAAAAATGCATTGCAAATTCACTCCGGCTTTTGTTTCCAAATCCCAGGCCCTTAAGGAAATTTAGTGTATTTACAGAACTGGTAGAGAAACAGGACAGGACAGAGAACAAACGTCTTGGACAAAAACGCATCAGAAAAATGATTTCCAATTGGATAGAAAGACATTTCCTGGGGTGAGTGGACAGGCTGAGATGAGAAGGGCGTGAGGGTGTTTAGTGAGCTGCGTCAGCCTCCTGGCAGCCCTGCTAACGATGGAAAATGGCTGTGTGATGCATCAAGGCACATGGGGACCCATGAAAAATACCAACAAAAGACTGTGTCTTCAGTTTGGAAAATAAACAGAGAGCTATTGATGGCCATGGTGATGGTCATCTCATTTACAACTTATGTGGGCAAATGGCTCCAACATAAAAATGTGGATGATAGGAGAGGAGCTAAGACTGGGAATAAGATTTGGAAGAGCCTGGCAGGATAGATGATGGAGACAAAGATTGAAATCATTATAGAAAATAATGATTGGTATTATTTCTTGCCTACCCCAGATTATGGGACACAATTTGTACCTGCTTAGTAACATGTGTATCTGCTACCTGAAGGAGCACTAACATGATGTTTCTTCCTTTAATAATTTCAAAATAAAAAAGATCAATAGCGTTCTTATAAAGTGATAGCATTGTTTAGACACCAGGAAAGTTTCAAACACCTGGTAAACCTCATAAATAACCATATTCTTATGAGATTCAAACATTATTTGAAAGATAAATACATTTGATACACTTGATAAACTACTTGAAAATATGCATCAGCAGAACCTAAAGGTTAAAAAGTTTCTATCACAAAACATAGGGGAAAAAATATTGATTGATTGATTGACTTTTAAATTTTTTTGTAGTTTTTGGCCAGGGCCAGGTTTGAACCCACCACCTCTGGTATATGGGGCTATCACCCTATTCCTTGAGCCACAAGCTCCACCCACACATAGAAAAATATTATGATGCTAAAGATGCATGAAAAACTAACATCAATATTATGAGAAGGAGGTGCTAAAAATTAAGTAGTAGAATCTACATAGCCAGTAATCCATTACCTCCATGCTAGTTAAAAAAGAATGATAGCCAGGGAGAGACAAGAATAATTATAATTAATTAAATCAATAAAGACTTTTTGGTTCATAATGTCATTAGACTGGAGTTACAAAGTGGCAAATTCCACTACAATAATCATCCTTCACATTTAAAGAGAGCTCTATAAAGCACTTTTACAAAGAAGATGTCTGTTTAAATCTTCGTAATTTGATGACACATATAGGGCAGCTATATAAACAAATAATGCAATTTCAGCATTGATACTGTTCTGAAGAAAAATAATACAGGACTTAGGGATCATGTGTGTGTGTGTGTGTGTGTGTGTGTGTTGCTATTTTAGTGAGGGTAGTCAGGAAGGAAAGAAGTGACATTTGTGCAGAAGCCTGAATGAAATGAGGCTGAACCCTGAACCTTGCAGAAACACAAGAGTGTTTCAGAAACGATGAGAATCAGGGATTGTAAAGGAGGTGAGTCTGGCTACAAAGCAGTGAGCAAGTAAGTGGTGTGCTTATGTGGTCAGAGAGCCTTCAAGAAAGGTGTTGCAGGTCAAATTTAGGAGTTTGTGTTTTAACCTGCATGTGGTGATGAGTCACTGAAGAGCTTCAAGCTGGGGACAAGATCTGAGTTAATTTTTTAAAATGTGACTGGGCTGCAGTATGGATAAGTGACCAGGAGATGGCCATGGTGGAATCAGATAGATCAACGCAGTCCTGTGGGGGAGATAGAGAATGGTGGCTGAATAGGCAGGCAGCAGTGGAGATGGTGAACTGCACTTGGATTTGGAATATATTTTGAAGGTTAAGACGTAGGACTTCCTGGTGTATTGGATATGAGAGGTGGGAGGTGAGGTGGTGAGTAGAGGCAAGGAAATGGTGGTGGCTTTTATGGAGAAAGAGCAAACTTAGAAGTTAGAGACTAAGAATTCCCTTTATCTGCATGTTTAGGACGGTGACTATCCTGCCTTCTACATATTAATTCTAGTGCATTTGGGAGAAACATTCCCAGAACTTTTATTTATTTTAATTAGTAGGTATGAACTTACACTCATTTGCAATGGTGACCAGATATGTGGAGCTGTTGTTTCAAGACTTCCTTGGAATGTTCCTTCACTGATTTGTTGACTTTGGGTTTACTTCCTAAGGATTAAGGATCCTTCACCCGGCACTGTCCTCATCATGTTTAATTTAGTAACTCATATGGGCTTAATTAGCCCTCCCAGGAAAAAAGGATGGCTGTGCCAGTTTAAATGTTTAAGTTCTTCCCTTGCACTTTGGAACTCAGAATTCACCTCCAAATTTGATCTCTCTCTTTTTTTTTTGTGCCTTATTGAATGTAACTTGGAAAAACTATGAAGGGAAATCTAATGTTCCACTTAAGCCAAGTGATTTTCATTCCAAAGAAGATAGCAGACAAGTTTTAAAATGTGCCCTACGAACTATTCTTTAAAACAATTCTTCCTTTGGGGAAAAAAGTATGTTCAGATCAATTTTTTCCCAAGCTCCAGTCATCAGCATACAAGCTCCATATTTTGCCACATATAGACATTACCTATACTAAATGGTTTCTTACAATCAATCTCACTTTTTAATATTCAAATGAAGATTTTAAACAGAACTATTACAAAACTACCACAAATGGAAAGTCAGGATTATTTGTGACAAGCAGAGGTAACGACATAAATAAACACAATTAAATCTGTATTTATATACTCTGGCACTGATGGTCTTCCTCTGCTTGAGCACAAGAATTCTAAATAGGCATTGCTTTTTTTGTTTCTATTTAATTGTGAAATCTGCCCCCTAGGGACATTTGTTCCCATGAGCTTAGAAGTACCTTTTGAAAATAGATGACAGGAAATATTCCCAAGCTAGGCAGGCAATAAGCTAGGATGGTACGAGCTTCCTAACATCAATTTGCAAAGTGCTAGTGGTCAGCATGTCACAACTGGTAAACATACAGACCAGGCACACTTCAAGCCTAGGACCTCAAGAAGGAGCTACATTCATAGTATGACCACTTAAAAATGAATCTTAGTATTGGCTATCTCTGCATTTACTTACCTAGAGAGGTATTTGCCTGAAGATGTTTGAAATACAGCCTTTAAAGACCTCTTTCAAACAGAAATAACTCTTCTTAGAGCAAAGGGAACAAAAGGCTTTGTATAACTCTACTGCTATCTTTTCTAGGATCTAAATTACAATTCCCAGAACTTTGGCAGGAATGTTTAGTTAAGATGCCTTGAAAGCTCTAGAAATTTGAATCCTTCTACAATGCCCCAAACATATTTCTATTCATAACGTTTTGATGAATGAGTAGTAAAGCATCACATGTCACTCTGAATTTTAGCAAATTCATATTTAGTAAATCTTGCTCTTGTATTTTTTTTAACTTGAAATAGACTTTTAAGCTTCACGAACACTTTGTTGACTCTTATCTATGCTACAAAATAGACTCAGCTCATTTTGACTGTGTCTTTGACCTTTCAGTACTCCTACAGCACCAAATATCTGGGTAGATAATTCGGCAATTTGATTATCTAGCTGAATTATTTATACGTGTTTATACTTTACCCTCTCAAGTCAAATATTATGCCTGTATAATATCTATATGATCATATAATGTAAAGTTATTTAATAATACTGAACATAGCCTATGTCTGCTTCTTAATTTATTAATTTTGTTGTTATACATTTAGGTTTTTCATATGATCATTCCTCAGCTATGACTTTATAAAGTCATAATAAATTTTGCCTTCTCCATAGACCAAAAAGTCAAAGAATACATGACAATTAGGTAAAATTCAAATACCAGTTTTGTTGGCACATGGTCACTTTTCTTCATTTATGCATTATCTGATTATCTGTGGCTGCTTTGGTCCATGCATGACAGTTTTGAGTAGTCACGACAGAGACAATGTGTTCCACAAAACAGAACATTTTTACTATCTAGCCCTCTTAGAAAAAGATTGCCAACTCCTGGTTTAGATCATAATTTTTCCCAGATGATTATCCATTTTCTACATAATGACCAAATAAAAAACATGACATAACCTTTTGAACCATAAAAACTCATAATTAGAAAAGATTTGTAAAGTGATCATTGAGTGTCTTGTGAGTTTATTTTCCACTTTCATGCTTTAGCAAGTGATATCCATCCTAGATTTGCCTGATTCAGGGAAAGGAGAGACCAGATCTAATCACAGCTGTTCTGTGTTAATAGTTCTAGTTTTTTATCCAATCCACGAGCTTAAGGGAGTCAGGGCCTCTATGGACCTCTGTTGGCCTACAAAGCAAATAAGAATAAAGTTAGATTACTACCACAGTCTTTTCTGGTTTTATGATAGAGTGAATTATTAAGGAAGAAACAGTAAACACAATTGTTAAGAAAACAGAAAGTAAAGTCAAGAGAGCAATTTTAGCTCTGGCTTCATGCCTATAGAGTTGAGCAAGAAGTTAACAAGCCTGTTCATATTCAATGAGACAATATAGTAGAGCTCTGCTTAGGAGAGAGTAACTTAAATATAAAATACATACATCTGGGAGCTGAACTATAAACATCACTGACCCCCACGTTCCTATTATTCTGGTCATGGTCTCACAGGGCTTGAGGCAGAGAAGTCACTGTCTTGACAAGCAGAGATGTTCCCCACGAAAGCACTGAGTCCCTTGACAGAATGGCTTCAGAAACAGTTGTCAGGTGTATGGGAACATGGAATATAGGCCTCTGATTCCAACGTCACAGTTTTAAAGGACTCTAAAGCAACTTTCAGGTGGAAAGAAATCACATGACCTCTCACCTTTCAGCATCTGGTGCTATATCATCCACAGAAATCCTAACACCTTGGACAGAGTTATTGATCAAAACTGTAACTATTTCACAATAAAGACATTATTGTGAATACTCAAATGTATCACTGAAGAATACAGAGACAGTCTTTAAAATAAAAAGACCATCGAGAACCACCAATTTGTTTGTTTTACTTGATTTTTAAAGAGTGAAGTACTAAGTGATAATAAGAGCCATCAAAGCTGAAGAGCAGTAAAGTTACTTTCTAAATAAGTAATTTGAATACAGATGTTTCATTTTAGCAACAACATATTACAGAATTGCCTGTGATTGTCACTAGAAAAATAATCTTTAAAAATCAGGTAGTTTTTTCATTGTACCAATATTATTTGTACCTTAAATTGACTAGTTTTCATAGATAAGACATGCACCACATGTACATATCAGACATTTGACTTCTTTAGATCTCAACTGTAGAATATTATGTACATATCAGTATAGTAAGCAGAAGGATATTATTTCCGTCAATTCAAAAAGTGAAATTTTAGACCTGAACTTATTTACAATAAATACATTTGTACACATATTTCTACACATATAAATCTGCACACGATTTCTACACATATAAATCTGCACATGATTTCTACACATGATTTCTACACATATAAATCTGCACACATAATTTTTACCAACTCCAAAACTTCATTCAAGAAGAAAGTATTTGAACATGATGAAAAAAATTTAAGATGGTAGCAAAGGCTACACAAAATTATACACTTGGAATAATCAGACTGAATTATTCTTGTCTGACCAGACTATTTTCTCATTAGTCTGACTCTCATAATAAAGGCAGAAAACTAATTTCATTACCAAGCAACATTTTCAATCATGGCCCTCTAAACAATTCAACATCAGAGTTAAATTTTCCCAAATATTTTATGGTTAGTCTTTCTGAATATTTAGGTGATGGTTTGAAAGTTTTATTTGTAAAAAGGCAAAGGAAGTAATCTGAATTTGGAAAAATGTGTCAAACATAAAACATAATCATATTCTATCTACGTGGTGTTCAAAGTCACACTAACATTCCCCAAATCTTGATGGTTATATACTAATGGAAGTTTAAAATATTTCCTGAAATTATTCATAGCCCCAGACCTACAGAATTAACAAATACAACCATTAATTCTTGTGATCTTTATAAAAGCAGTAGATTCAACTAGGAATATCTACGAATTATAATCCAAAAAGAGATCAAAAATTCCTTTCTCTTAATACCCAATTTATTGGCTAGAAGCTAATTTTTCTGCCTCTTAAGCTACACAAGAATAGATATATAATAACTATTTCAAAGAAAAAATAAATTACGATATTTTGCATATTAAACTGCCCTAGAGAATTTCATTGGTTTATGGTAAATGCAGAAGAGTATATCAAGGGCATTAAAAAAATATTCATACCACTTTTATTTATAGCATTGAAATGACTACTTACGAGGTCCTACTTATAGAGAATTCTGTTCAAGAAGCTGAAATTATTTTATAGATGTCCCTAATTGATATTTGCCATTTTCCAGATTCTAAAGTTATTTGTAAAATTAGAATGCTCATGGAAAAAAATTAAAGGCAAAAAGAAAATCAGTTGTGCAAATGGTAGAGATTAGTCCAGTAATATTTTATTTCCTTGGCCAAATTCTGTATTGTTTTAAATTATCTTTTGGGCAACTAGAAAATACACTCTTAATAACCAATCCTAGCCATTTTCAACAATTAATTATAAATATAACTCATGTAATCCAATATTTTAGTCAAAATCCAATATTATACACAATTTAACAACCTTCCCCTTTCATATACATTGTGAGATTGAATTTTTGAGAGATCATTCATTTCCTTAGCTTAATTTTCAATCATTTCTTTACCATATAGCAAGTGCCTACTATGTGTCAAGCAATATGCTAGGCATTACAGCTTCAATAATCAGCAAATCAGCATGGTCCTTATCCCCATTGAGCTTTTGATTACAGCCCTGTTAAATTAGCATAGATCAAAATATCCTCCCTTAATTTTATGTATGTCTGAAGAAGACTGCAGGCTTTTCATAAGTAATTCACCCCAATGTTAACAGCCTTCACTGAATGGAGAATTCTTCTACATCTGGCATAAATCTTCTATTCTACAATTTCATTTAATTATTCTTGTTGGACATTCCATCGACATGAAGAACATGAGATCAATATACAAAGATCACACATACGATTGTAGAATATTATTTCTTTCCAACCTTCTCTTCTTTAGGTACCAGGTTTCTTCCGATTCTTATTGTGAATTTCTGGACAATTTGGAGGTTTTGTTTGGATTCTAATCCTATCAAAGATTTGTTTATCTAAAATTATGTACTATGCACATACACATCAGGCACTGTGCTAGATGCTGATAATATCAGACTGCTCCTGCCTTCCTTGGGTCATTTATAGATAAAGCTAGTGATTATTTCTCCATGTTGATGGAATTTAGAGATTTATTTATAATATGTATTACTTAGAATTTCCATTCTGTTTTATATTTATTCTCCTACCTACTTTGTTTTAATATAGATAATACATAAAAATATATATATTGTAAAAACTATTTAATTTAATACAGTAGAACCTTCATAGATGATCACTTCTGTACACTGACTATCTTAAGTTGACTAGTTTTCATAGACAAGACATGCACCACATGTACCTATCAGTACAGTAAGCCACCTCAGTATATTGACCAGTTTGTTACAGTTCCTTGGATGTTACAGAGGCTATACTGTATATGATAAAGTATATAACTGTCTCCATACATATATGTGTGTATATGTATGTAACTATGTATACATATATATATTTATATATATGTGTGCGTGTGTCATACTATGTATATATACTATGTCTATATATATATATGGAGAGTTATATACACATATATTAAAACATTTAATTTAATATTCATTTTATAATAATGTATTATTTAAAACATAGTATACTGTCTCAGTAGTGACTTATACTCAACTAAACCTAAGTTAACGAAGATATTGGAGCTCTAGAGGCACAAAAGATTTTATCAGCAGTTCAGAATGAACACCCCTTTCAGGATTTATCTTAGGCAAGACATTTGACTTCTTTAGATCTCAACTAAATCATCTCTAAAGGTAGCATGCACCATACAGGTTTGTTGTGAGGATTAAATGAAACAGTTAAACATTAAGTGCTTAGAACAAGGTAGAAACACAATAAATGCTAAATTTCCTTTCTATTTCTTTCTCAGGATAAGATTACAGCCAACTGTGAATTCATCTAGTAATTTTATCATCTGGGTCAGATTTCTGCTGGTTTTGCTGATATAAAGAACTTCCCACGCTCAGGGAAGAAATAAAAGAAAAGTGATTGGATTATTTCAAAATAGCTGGTTTTGCTGTTCCCATATCAATGATGACAACATAGATATAAAACTTTTGGGGGATGAGATCATACTTAAGAGTTAGAAAATATATACTGAAATGCCTCAGGATTCAACTTAATAAGAGAATGAGCTGCACTATATTCTCATGAGGAAAAGAATTACTTGACTTGGAGACAATACAGTTGAGATTGTTTTTTATCTTATCAAGCAATGTAAAATTTTGTTTAAATAAATATAAATATTCTGACCCAGATTTTCTCTTCATGTTTTCTGAAGGTTTCTCTATATGTAAGAAAGCTTTAGGATTTGTGGTACCTTGAGAAAACAGCATAGAGTAAAACAGAATTGGTTTTCTATACTCATTCTCCGATTCACTAATTAAATGGTGTCCCCCAATGTTTTAAAACTTGGCTTTATAAAATATGAGGACTATTTATCTACCTTACTTTAAAAGTTGTTGAAAGGGTTGAATGAGACTATACCGAAGGCACTCAACATTGCATTTTTGGTCTGTAGAAGACACTAAAACATTGTCCTTTTTCTACCTCTTTTTGTTACTATTTATTAAAACAAAGTAGACCTCTCAAATGCATTGTTCAGTGGTGCACATTATCAACCCAACTTAGTGTCTCTTCAAGATGAATGATTCAACTTCTTCCATAAAATATTGCTATCAGAGTAACAATGCAAGTTTGGTTTTAAATATTTCCCATGCTTCCTGAATTAACACAGCATATGGCTTCCCTCAAAGAGATCACTTACATAAAGCCCCTAACTCAAGCAAGTTCGTATTTTGAGCAATGAAGGCAGATTAAAATACATTTCTTCTTCAAATCCTTATAGCTAAGAATAACAGCAGAACTGTGAGAAATTTCAAAGAGTAGATTATTTTGTTTGGCAACCAGTCATCCTTGAACAGCCTTTAAAATCATGAGGGACACAAAATTAATGAGCCAATATGTCATTTCCATTTTGACACATCAGTAATATTTAAGAGATACTGACAGCTAAACTTTCCACTTGCCATCATTTCAAATCTACTAAGTATTTCTTGTTTCTTTCCTCTCCTGCATTTATGCTCATTGTTCTACATCAGGTCTTCATTGTCTCCCACTAGGCTATGCCAATTTAAGGGACTATTTTTCTGGTTTCTCAGAATAATAGCCTCAAGCTCTCCAATTTGTCTCTTGCACTGATGACAGTAGAGCAAGTTATTTAAGAGACAGGTCAGACTATGCAGATATTTCGTAGATATACAAAATTCTTCAGTAGTTTCAGAATAGAACATCAATGCTACATGAGAGTCAAAATTGAGGAGCCAAGACTCAGAAGAGAAGCAGAGATGAGTAGGCCTGATGTTGTGGGATTCAAGTCATTTGATAATTCCTAAAGGAGCACCCAGCAATAAAGGATGACAAAGGCGAAGAAATTAGAAGAACGTTAGGCAGTCTCACAATTTTGGGAAGACAAATTGGAATTCAGGGCCTGTTAAGAAGGAAATTCCCTTGCAACACGTTAGGATTTCCCATGAGTTTCCCTAAGGGTTGGACCTTAGGAATAAAGATGAAAAAAAAAAAAATAGATAAGAACTTTAATAAATGGAAACCAGCCCCCAGTCATTCTTGATTGGGTTAGATTAATCTGTTCTTCCCTTAATAGCTTTCCAAATAAAAATAAAAACCTTTTCCAGAGGAAGAAAATATTAAACAGAACTTTCAGGTCAAGAACTATATTGGTTAAAATCCAAAATATTAGTAAAGCATGCCAGGAAACAAGTCCAAGTTAAAAAATTAAATTATAGAAACAGATGTATGGGTTGGCCAAACAGTAGTGTTACAAAACATAGACATTAAGTAACTGTGATTTCCATGTTCAAGAAAACAGAACAAGGTAGAAAGTTTCAGTGCCTTTCTGATGCTGTCTCAGGATCTTGATGAATGGCCCCACCCACGTTGGGCCGAGCCCTAGAGTCCCAGAAGTCATCCTTCACTCCTGTCTTTGCCTCAATCCCTAGATCCAAACCAACCAGTTGACCCTCCTTTCTCAATGTCTGCTCTCTGTTTTCATTTTGCTATTTTAGAAGTGCCCTCTCTATATCTAGAAAAAAGGAGCAGGCTTATCTTTGAACCAGAGGGATGCTGAGAGGAATCAGATAATAGGCCCTACTAAATTTCCCCCACTTTACTACTCTTAGCTCAAATCCATTTGTCCAATCACATTCAGTCCAATCACATTACTCTCTACTCTTCATCAAACCTAATTTAAAAGCATTTGAGTTTTACTGGGTTTTCTTTTTGTTTTTCTGGTCTTAGTTCCTTATGAAGACTTCATGTCACATACAACTTGCATTAAATAATTTTTCTCTTATTAATCTGTTATTGGTCAGTTTAATTTACAGAGCCCCAGTTGATGAACCTAGGGGTCTAGAGAACAAAAAGATTTTTTATCCATCCCTGTATTTATACAACCCCTCTTCAAAGAGACCTGTTGTGACTGTGCCATCTAAAATAAGTTTCCCTATTTCTGTCAATAGTTCCTCCTTACTCATACCATAATTTATTTTTGGTTATCTGTTTAGTAGCTATATCCTCTACTAAAATGTAAGCTCAGTGAATGCATGAACTTTTTCCATATTACATATCCTCTATTTCCAAAACTTTGAAGGGCACCAAACTCACAATCAACAGCCAAAAATTATGTGTTGATTATTCTGTGTATTACCACATCAACACAGTCAACAGTCAACACCGGTCTTCACTGACAGGGCAAAATTTACACCCAGAAGTTTGTTTTAGTCCCAGGACACAGTCTGTATCCAATAGGCATTCATTCCTTTGAGTGTTTCTCCATCTCAAAATTCAGTGTCATTGGAACTTGGTTGTGTTGTTTACCACACATTTACTGGGTGTTTACAATTAGTATCTGTGAAGAATTGGTCTAAGCATAAGACTGTAACAAAAACGGTAATATTCAAATTCAACATGGGAAGGGAGATGACAACTTAGCAACATGTTTGAAATGATACAAGTAGGCAAGTAAGAATTTCACTACAGCTGCTAACTTCATACAAATGAGCAATTTTTCAAGTTAAATGAAACTAAAATTTCACCTAGTCTAAATTATAATTTTCTTATTAGGAATAATCACCAACTATTATATGGATAGACCATCCTTTATATATTCCAATCTTGTTTTCAGGATTTTGTCCATTTATACTGAACATTCTCATTCTTTATTGGCAATGGTCCACATAAAATTTACAGATACCTTAGGCCTATTAGAAATAATTAAGGATATCAGTGGTGTAAAAAATAATGTCTCTGATATGACTTAGAAACAGAATAAAACTGTTTATTTCCTGATTGCTCTTCAGTTATTAATGTAGTCTAACTAATTTACATATGCCTTATGTAAAATTTATATAATTGAGCACACATCATACAATTATTTCTTGTTTTCCTTGTCTATAAATCTATTTATTGTAGTTATTTTTATCAGGGGAAAGGAAAGCAGTCCACCCCTCCAGGAAACATTTGCCAGTGTCTGGAGACAATTTTAGTTGTCACCACTAGGGAAAGGGTACTACTGACATCTGGTGGGTAACGGTCAGGGCTGCTGCTGAACATGCCACCATGCGAGGGATATCTCCTCCGAAGAATTCCCCACCAGAAATTGTAAACAGTGCTGAGGCTAAGAAACCCAAATTTATAAATTCACCTGCAGTGCCTAGATCTAAATCGTTCAATAAATTTTCACCAATGCAGGTTTGAGTCAGTCTTCTGAAGACTGAAAATGCTCCTCTCCTTTTTGATATACTATAACTCTTACCATCCCATCCTGAAACAGATCAGATTCATCTAGATTTAAAATCTGTTGAAGCAGGTCACCATCCCTTTTATTGATGTCAGTAAATGCCTGGCAGCTGTGGTATCAGAACTGGCCACCTTGCCACATACTGTGATATTGTGCAGATTTGGACTGGTCTCAAGGTCTTAGAAGCCACATGATGGCTTCATTAGAAGCATAGTTACTATGTTTTGCTTTTAAGTTTTGGGATAAACTTCCTGCCTCTCTTTTAACTTTATTATTTAATTATTTATGTTTAATATTTATTAATAAATATTTTTTGGATAGTGACCCTGGAGCCACACCCATTCTTTACATTCTTTGTTATGAGTTGCCTTTTTAAAAAATCCTTTTTTAATGATACCTCTCATTCAAATTCAATATGATAAGACTACAACTCCCCTTTTTATATTAATTAATAATATAATTATTAAAATTTTTAATATTAATTAAAATTTTTAATTATTGTGGGTACATAATAGCTATGTGCGTGTGATATTATAGGGCATGTGTGATGTTGTGATGCAGGTGTACAATGTAAATTAGTCAAATCAAGGTAACTGGGATATCTTTCACCTCAGGCATTTTTCATTTCTCTGGGTTAGCAATATTCTAATTCCACTATTTTAGTTATTTAAAAGTATACCCTAATTAATTCTTGATTATATTCACTTAGTTCTCCTATCAAATATTGTTCATTCTGTCTAACAATGTGACCCCAGTATTTCTGCACCCATGTTTTTTTTTTAAATCACACTCTCCATGATACTCTTCCCAGACTATTATAAACACCATTCTACTCTCTGTGTCCATGAGATCAATTGTTTTAATATTTACTTCCCACATATGAATGAGAACATGAGAAATTTGTCTTTCTGTTCTTATGTCACTTCACATAATGTTCTCTAGTTCCATTCATGTTGTAAAGGGTCAGATTTCATTCTTTTTATGGCTATGTAATGTTCCATTGTCGCACATGTACCACAATTTCTTTATCCATTCATCTGCTGCCAGACACTTGGGTTGACACCAAACCTTGGCTATGGTGAATAGTGCTGCAATGAACCTGGGAGTGCAAATACCATTTCAATATACTGAGTTCTTTGCTTTGGATATATCACCAACAGTGGGATTGCTGGGTCATATGGCAGTTTGAGTTTTAGTTTTTTGAGGAAACCTCCATACTGTTCTTCATAATGGTTGCACTAATTTACCTTCCCACCAACAGTATAGGAGAGAACTCCCCTTTTTCCACATTCTTGCCAACATTCCTTATGGCCTGGCTTTTGACTTTAAAAACCATTTTAACTGTGATAAGATGATTTCTCTTTGGAGTTTTAATTTGCATCTCTCTAATGAGTAATGATGTTAAGCATTTTTTCATATATCTGTTGGCCATTTGTATGTCTTCTTTTGAGAAATATCTGTTCAGATCCTAAGCCCATTTTGATTGAATTATCTGTTTTCTTCCTGTTGAGTTGTTGGAGCTCCTTGTGTATTTTAGTTACTAATCTCTTGTCAGATAGGGAGTTTGCAAATATTTTCTCCCAGTCTGTAAGTTGTCTCTTTACTTTGCTGTTTCCTTTGTTTTGCAGAAGCTTTTTAGCTTAATGTGATCCCAATTCTGCTTTGACTGCCTGTGCTTTGAGAGTATTACCCAAGAAGTGCTTGTCCAGACCAATGTCCAGAAGTATTTCCCCAATATTGTCTGTCCTTTCCCCATTGTATGTTCTTGGCACTTTTGTCAAAGATAAGTTCACTGTAGATGTGAGGATTTATCTCTGTGTTCTCTATTCTGTTCCATGGTGTATGGGTCTGTTTTTATGCCAGTGCCATGCTGTTTCGGTTACTTCCACTCTGTAGTATAAACTGAAGCCAGGTAATATATCCCTGCAGTTTTGTTCTTTTTTCCAAGAATGGCTTTGGTTATTCCCAGTCTTTTGTGGTTCCATATAAATTTTAGGATTTTTTTTTTCCTATTTCTGTGAAGAATGCCATTGGCATTGAACTTGGAAATTGCTCTGAGGAGTTCGGACACTCTAAAAATATTGATTCTTCCAATTCGTGAGCATGGAATATCTTTCCACGTTTTGTGTCCACTTTAATTTTTTCAGCAGTGATTAAGTTTATTCCAAGGTATTTTACGTTATTTGTAGCTATCGTAAATGGGATTACTTTCTTGGTTTCTTTGCCATATTGTTTACTGTTAACGTACAAAAATGCTACTGATTTTTGTATGTTGATTTTATATCCTACAACGTTACTGAATTTATTTATTAGTTCTAATAGTTTGTGTGTGTGTGTGTGTGTAATCTTTAGGTTTCTCCAGCTATAAGATCATATTGTGTACAGACAAGGATAATTTGACTTCTGTTCCAATTTGGATGTTCTTTATTTCTTTCTCTTGTCTGACTGCTCTAGCTAGAACTTCCAGTACTATGTTGAATAATAGTGGTGAAAGTGGACATCCTTGTCTTATTCCAGATCTTAGAGAAAAGGTTTTCCATTTTTTGTCCCTCAATATGATTCTAGCTGCAAGTCTGTCACATATGGCTTTTATCATGTATGGGTTAGTATCATGTTGAGGGTATCATCGAGAAAGAAAATTCTTTCTCTACCCAGTCGATTGGGGGGGTTTATCATGAAAGAATACTACACTTTATCAAATGCTTTTTCACCATTAACTGAAATGAGATATGGTTTCTGTCCGCCGTTCTGTTGTGACGTCTCACACTGATTGAGACATATTTTGCATATTCTCACCAGTACTTGATATTGCCAGTCACTCTCATTGCAGCCATTGTGGTGTTGTGGTGTTACATAAATCTCATTGTAAGTTTAATATGTGTTTCCATTTCACTACTGATCATTTGGATATCTTTTGTTTCTTTGGGTTTTTTTTTGTTTGTTTGTTTGTTTTGAGACAGGGCTTCACTTTGTGATCCCAGGTAGGGTACAGTGACACCTTCAGAGTTCACTGCAACTTCAAAGTCCTGGGCTTAAGCAATCCTCCTGCCTGAGTCTTCCAAGTAGCTAGGACCTCAGGACTGCACCACCACATCTGGCTAATTTTTAAATTTTTTGTAGAGATGGGGTCTTGCTATTGTTCAGGATGGTATCAAATCCTGGTTTCATGTAGTCTTCCTGTCTAGGCTTCCCAAAGTGCTATCATTATAGGAGTGAGTCACCATGCCTGGGCTGGATATCCTTTTTAATGGAATATTTAGTCAAATCGTTTGTTTATTTGTATTAGATTATCTTTTTCTTGTATCAATTAGCAAAACTCATATATATATTTATTATATAGTATATATATGAGTCCTTTGGAGGAAGTGTGGAGCTCAAACAGCTTCTCCCACTCTGTGTCTCTCCATTCCTTTAGTTGTGACTTTCAATTAACAGAAGTTCTTCATTTTAAAAAAAGTCCAATATGTCCATCATCTCTTAAAATTCTGTTTTTATTCAGTAAACTCCAGTGAAATTAGCTGCATTTTAAAAACTTTCTTGAATTTTCTTGTACATTTTATGATGTTTTGAGGACTGATCCCCCAAAACAAGTCATATTTTATCCAACAGGAGTGTTTACCATACATGTTGTAGAAGCCTCACAATACCTGTGTCCAAAGACTGTATCATTGTACACTAAATAGTATTATTTCAACTACTGTTAACTATATTAGGAAAAGCTGAAAAATTCTGTTAAAAATGTGTAACAAAGTTAAAGTTATGTAGTTTCTTAAGACATTTTATTTTTTTTACTTTGCCACATATGAGACAGTTTTACTTTTGACTTACTTTATTACTGATTTCTTCGTAACCTCAGATATACGGTGTTTTCTAATTTGTCTTTAGTTACTAGGGCAGCTGTTATTTATTTTTTTATTTCAGAATATTAGTGGGCATACATTTTTTGTTTACATACTTGGTTTTTGTACAGATTGAGTCAAAGTTACAAGTGTGTCCTCACCCAAATGGTGTGCACTGTACCCAATACATGTGAATTCACCTACTACTTCCTCTTCCCTTCCCCTAGCTTGGTTTTCATTGTGATTTACTTCCAACATGTAAGTGTTGATTGATTGATTGGTTTCAATTTGGTATTGAGTATATGTGTTTGTTTCTTGGTTCTTGTGGTGTTTTTCTTAGGAGAATGGTTTCCAGTTCCATCCAGGTTGTCAAAAAATTACTTGATTGCTGTAATTTTTATGGCTGAGTAGTATTTCATAGTATGCATACACTACACTTTACTAGTCCATTCATGTGAATTAGTACAACCTTTATGGAAAGTTGTGAACTTAAAGTAGACCTACTATGTGATCCAGAAATCCCACTGCTGGGTATATACCCAAAGGAAAAAAGGTCATTCTATAAAAAGGATACCTGCACTCAAATGTTTATAGCAGCACAAGATATGTAATAATTAACTCAAGTTTTTTTTTTTCACTAGTATTCCAATGTATATGTACATGCAATGATTATTTACTAACAACTTTTCTAATCATTTAGCAAAAATAAATCACAACATAAGAAATATAAAATTATTTAAAAATTTTGAGTGTTCTCAAAATCTGATATCTCAGATTATTACTTTAAGAAAATAATTAAAATTACAGACTTGCATAACAAGTCAGAAAAGTATAATGCTTAAAAAACATTAGGTACCTACAATGCTATTGATAAGTGAAGCCCCTTTTCCAATATAGAATTAATTCATTATATAATATGGGTTAAAACACCAAGTGTAACTATTTGTTGATATATATAAGCACATACTTTCCTCTATTTTTTCTTAATGGCTTATTATTTGCTATAACAACCTGCTTGTCTCTGGAATTTGTGTTCTTTGGGCTAATCTGGGCCTGATATTATCTTTGAACCATATGAGATCATTTTGTTTTTCCTTTATCCTCTCTAAACTGAGCATAATTCGTATAAATATGTACATATACATTTCTTGCTACATACACAACAAACTACAACTTTAGAAGTCTTATTAACTTAGGTTTGGCTTTAAGTAAATTATGGAAAGGGATGCTTAACAAAGTTCCTTTGATAATGTCATTAACTAGTAACTACATATTTCCCCATTACAAAGTTAAATTTTAATTATTATTTATTACATGCTGCATGTTACCAGTATAATCAGTATGTATACAAATCAGAGTTGGCTAACTATAATGAAATTATAAAACTCGAGGGTTTTATTCCATTACGATGAGGAGCAGGAAGTTCTCTTGTTTTCCAGATTAAATCGCCACAGCAAATGAACCATCAGATAGTTCGTTATCAAAGTCTATTATAGGCCTGTTAAATTAAGTTGAATAATGTGCTTTGACTCAGTTTGGGTATATGTTAAAGGACGCCGTAGGAGCTTAGTATAGGACATGAAAACTTCTAAAATGCCTGTGTAAAAACTTTTCCTTCCTATGAATGCATATGAAATTATCTGACTATGATCAACGCCTAATGCTTTTTAAATAATATATACACATCTTTTCTGATGATGCTTGCATATCTGAAAGAGGGAACATGTAGTATATGCAACATTTACAAATCTTGTTCTTAAAACCCCTTTGTTTCAGACTTATGCTTGCTTTTACTTGCAAAGGATTATCTATGAAAGCTTAAGGATTATCCCGCGTTTGCTTTTCAAACAAAACGCAACAAAATGATGATGAATATTACTATAGGCTCAGATTTGCTGGACTTAAAGCAATGACAAAAGACCATCAGCACCTGTCCTAGAGTGGTAAATTCACTCATTCAAACACAAAGGCTGAATTCAGGCACTGGGCAAGCCTTCTGTCATCAGATCCCACATCAGTCAGTGACCCATACATGCCCCAAGTCCTGGACCACTCAGAAAATTGGAGAAAACTATTTTTACTATGTAAGTAGAAGTAGAATCCTATTTGGTAGGAAAGAAAAAGAAAAAGACACTTTTGTAGCTCAGTCTTGATATAATTTGCATAATTTACCTCATTGAGATTATAAAAAAAAAATGCAAGTATGGTTTTGGCCAGATAGTTGAGACAAGCTCTACTTTTTGTCTGATTTCTTAAGTCTATTGCCTATCATTAAGCCTAAATCTAATGGCATTTAAATAAACATTCATCTGACCAGTAATTCACATTCCTTTCCCTAATGTTCCCTTTTGGAAAATGTAGTTACAGATTTCTTCTGATGTATCTCATTGTTGTACTCCAGTATTTTGGCAATGGCTGATGAACTTTATGAGAAGGCAGAGAGCCTTACAGGTACCATTTGCCCTTAGAGGTGTTGTTGCCCAAACACAGTTTGAGCCTAAGAATCTCACTATTGAAGCCAGTCCCACTATTTACCATGACTCCATGCACGCACTGACAGACTGTTCAGATTCAGAACAGGACAAAGCAATGCAAACAAAACTCCTCAAACAAAGAAACAAGAGGTGTTGCCCAGGTCAAAATAACGTAGACTCTGACCTTAACAGTGTTTCATTGTATTTGTGACTATCGGTAATTAACTATAAAATTAAGTTATGAATGTCCCAACCAGAAATAGCCCATGGTGGTAGGGGGTGTGTATATGTGTGAGTGTGTGAATGTGTGTCAGAGAGAGAGGGAGAGAGAGAGACAGGACAGAGACAGATTACTGATGGACTGGCTGTGGAGATCATCACAGCAGTGCCTGTAACTGCTCTGCTAATAGCAACTGCATGAATAGGGAAGATATTTATTCTGTCTGACTTCAGTATTTCTTCTCCCATGGACACAATATCCCTGATTTAACAAAGTTGTCAGGAATAAATGAGATAATATATTTCTAAGTGTTGGACACCTGAGAGAATTGACGTGTTAGTTTTCATTCTCCAAATAATAAACTGGGATCTGCTCTGAGCAGAATGAAGTTATCAGATTATGGAGTGATGAAATATTTATGGATGGAATACTTGTCCCTCAAGGTTATAAAGCTGGTCTAAAACAAACAAACAGGCAAAAGTGGAACAGGGATTAGAGGAAGATAAATTAGAGGCATGCCCATAGAGTGGTTCCAACCCCGAGCTCCAGGATAGTAAGACTCAGATTCTGCCAATTTAAATATTTTTAGAATTCTTCATTCTGCTCTTTTCTCCCAGAAGACAATAGGAGCTTGTTTTATAATTGAGTTGTATCTAAGAGCACAGCTATTTATATACAGTTCAAAATATAACCATCAAGTATAAAACAGGTCTATGTAAACATATCCAGAAACAATCCTATTGATGTCGTAAACATGTTGCTATTGCCACAAAGCACCCAGACTTCTCTGCATGAGATGAAATTATAACAATTCTTCAGCTTTTGTTTTTCCAAAAATGAACATTGCAGAGGTACTACTCACTTTGGTAACAGATATCTTTATTTACTTCAACTTGATTTTTAAAAATCTTAAGGGAAATAGACAATAGTGAAGGATGGAAAGATTCCGAGGTTTATGGCTTGATTCTGCCTAAGTGAAGGCATTGAGTACCTGTAACTTTTCTACTGATGGAAGACCTGAAGGTTGACTTAAGCACAAACTTACCACTTCCTAACCTCATCAGTACAAGTTGTTCAATATAAAAGCCCAATCTGCCCGATCTGGATACACCTGATATTAAAACTGGAGAAAATATATTATTATAAAGAGGAAATTACAAACATATTTCACTTATAAGTGAGGATGCACTATCCTAAACAACATATTAACAAGTTGAATTAAAAATTTATGTTTAAGTAATGTAATGTACTTTGGTCAAAATTAATTGTCTATTTTTTGGGACTTAAAAAAATAAGAAGAAGAAGTTAACTGATGACTCCATACTGAATCTCAGAGTCAAAGCAGTCTATGATAGACATACTCTTTTTGACAATGTGAATGTTACTTTCTTTGCATCATTGTTATTATTATTATTGCTTAATATTTCGATGCAGCAATCGTCTGTTTTCTTTTCTGAATGTATTTATATCCGTTCGTTCTTTATAAGGTTTTTGTTTCTAGTCTTTATCTTAAATGTCGTTACTGTTATTAAATTTTAAGCCTTTTTAATTTTATGAAGGCAAAAAATGGAAACCTAATAAACACATGTATATGTAAAAAAATAAAAAATTTAAAAATTTAAAAATAAAATAAAAGCCCAATCTGGCATGTAGTCCACATCAGGTCCTCAGAAGATATTAGTGACATTTCACAACCCCTACTACTATCCCCCTTTCACTTAATTTATCTTATTTTTATCCTCACAACTGCCTCTACAGACACATTTAGGATACAAAGTCTAACTTGTAGATTCAACAGTTGACATTGAACTCAAGTGACAAAATTGAGGCTTGAATCTATGTTACAGATTTCCACCATAATAAATCAAAGATTAATCACTGCTTGCATAGTGCTAGGTCGTATTAACTGAAGTATATTTCTACAATATTTATTTACTTAGCCTAATACATGCACATACATATTTATTGCTTTTCTTGGTGTTTCTGGGTTTCTTTAATGCATTGTTGTCAATCAAGGCTTATGGTGTGAATATTCCAACACACTGTTTGAAAGAACTATTTTAAACCATTACAATGTTGTTAGGGAGTCACCAGCTGTAACATTTCTAATGAATATTAATGTTCTTTTATATTTGGCTGGCACTGAAATAATAGCGGTTGTCATGTAGCCTCAACAATTTTAACTCGGGTACTCTAGAAAGTCATTTTAAATCTGAAATGCCCTCTGCATTACATCTTGTGGTCAACACACAGCCGTGATCAATATTAGCTAACAGAAATACTGTTGGAATAATGTCATAATAAAAAGGGATTTAAACAACTCATTGTCCCCTTCAATTGCTTTCACTTGTATACAAGGTAGATTAAACGCCTTCTAATTTGCTCAGTTTGGGTAAAAAGGATCTATGAGAACAAATGTCAATGTTTTCAACCACATGGAATGCAAAGGAAAGAACTGGACAGGAATGAAGAGCACTAAGATAATCGCAGAATGGAAGTACTGAGACAGCTTTCTGCCATTTGAGAAAGATCTATTATAAGAAGAATTTACGTCTGTGGGCCAGACCCATAATAGCGACCAGATCATTTGAATGCAGCAAAAACATTTACGGCTTTTTAAAAAAGTCACCCTCACATGAAGAGCATGACTGCTGTAGAAAATAATTTCATTGCCATCTGCCAATTTTATATGTCCATACCATTAAAATTAATAGAACGCTACACACATCGTTTGATAATCTGTCATTAATGTACGGGATAGTCACACCCTGGTGCACCAGAGTTCCTTGTGGCTGAAGTAACTATAATTATTTTTAAAAATATTAGCATGCAAGTCTCTATTTATTAAGATAGATGATGTGTATGTCCTCGTACGTAGAAAGTAAAATGATAAATAGTTATGCTGTGTTATCATTATCCCTTTTGTGATAAATTTATACCAATAATATCAATAACTAACTTTGCTGAGCATTAACTATTTGCCAGGTCTTGTTTCAATGCTTTCCATGTAATGTGAAGTCTCCCTGAAGCCTCGGTCTAGCCCTATGCAATCTCTATTATCAACATCTCCATGTTACAGGTGGGTAACGTGAGATCATGTAGCAAATGAGGAGGCTGGGGGTTTGAATCTGGGCTGCTGGGTTCTAAAGTCTCTACACTTCATCACTCAACTACTCCTTCTTAATAATATATTCACCATGCCTTGTTTTAGACATGGGGGTGTTTAAGGTTCCACATTTTTAACTGTTAACATTTTTACATACCAAAACAGAAAGAAGAGGTCACTACTAGCAAAGAAGGACAGAGTGTAGGCAATGAGAACCCCGAGGAGCATGAATGGTCAGGGAGAACACCTCGGCGAGGGTACCTGAAAAAGCTCCATTCTTCCTGTTCCAGCGTGTTCCATCTCACATCAGGCTGGCTAGTCCAGTTCCCTTCCCAGCGGAAAGAGCAGGGAGGTGAGGAATGGGTTTGTACTGACTCCACTCTTTTTTCTCAACTGGGTCACTCAGGACCTATGGAGGGATGACTCCTTAACAAACCTAGCATAAAAGTTCAACCAAAGTCCCAGGGAATGATATTTACTGGTAACATTTTTAACTGCAATTAAGTACTAACCATCTCTAAAACACTGTACTCATGCTACAAAGCAAGCCAGAAAAAGATCAATGAATTACAGAGCCAGCTAAGATATTGCTGAGGTATAGACACAATCAAGAATTACAAGCAAGTACAACAGGCGAGAATTTCTATACGTGTGTTTTCTTCTGATAGTTCACTTAGCCATTGCTTTATGACTGTAATAATAAAAAAAAAACTGAAAAATCTTTTTTACCCTATTCTGAATTCTTTCTGTATACTTGGCATGTCAGGAGGTTTGTACCAGTTCATCAGATTCTTTGTACCTTTAAATTCTAGGGATCAAAACAACAGTGGAATAACGAAGCCAATTTCCATGGCTTGTGTCATGGGGCCCATACATTGGAATGACTGAGCCATCTCTTCTTCATCTTGATGGGGCTCTACTTTATAACAAAACAATCATAATCCAAAGAATTAAGCTTGGTTAAAGAATTTATAAACTTCCCCTGTCTGTTTTTGTTCTTTCTTTTGGTAACCAAACGACAACAAAGGCATCCAGTAGCATTTTCACTAAACAGAGACTATAGAATAATCTATTCTAAATTCTGAATTACTTGCCTAGAATTCCCGGCTATTTTTAAATAAATGTTTTTCTATTGTTAAATCACTGTTGTGTAATCAACACTATAAAACATGCAAAGTTCTCTTTCAGGTGCCCTGTAAACATTGTTACCTTCCTAGTAAAAGAGGAGTCAGATGATAAACTAAGTCGATGGGTATTGTTTTCCCAGCAGTCACATGTAGGCACAGGCCCAGAATCTGATGATTCAAAGGCTGGGCCAAGGATTTACAGCTGGCACAGGCCAATTTTGTGTTACAGAGAAGGTCATTCCACTATGGAGAGGTTAAGTTCTTAGAGCTACACAGCACCAGGACAGGGATGGCAGTGTGGCTCTCCTAAGAAGATTCCTCAACCAAACTTCAGTTTTACACAAAACTTGTAAACAGTGATCTCCAAGGGAACTGTCTTTGAAGTGTGGCACCCAAGATACATCTCTCTGAACTCTCAAAAGCTGTATGGGCAGGTATTTTATTTTTAATGTTTTAAAAAGTGTTTTCTTCATCTTTCCATTGTTTTACATCTGAAAGGTAGAGATTAAAAGAATTTAAAAAAGAAAAAGTGGGCTGGGGCAGCAGAGTAGGGCACTGGCCCCATATGCTGGAGATGGAGGGTACAAACCCAGCCCTGGCCAGAAACTGAAAAAAAAAAAAAAAAAAAAAAAAAGTGGGCTGTAGGGGAGCAAATGTTGGGGGCAGAGTGTGGTGGTAGGGTAAGGAACATTCAGGAAAAGTGCCGAACACAATACAGAGCTGGTACACTCTGCGTGCTCAATAATTCTCACTTTCCTTCCCTTTTAAAAAAGAATATAGTAGGACTTCCTTGGTGATTTGTGAGAAGTTAAGGACATCAGATGTTGAGATTAAAATAAAAGATAAAATGAAATGTGGATCTCCCTTACTCTAAGTATCCATTTCTGTGTCAGAAGAAAATGTCTATCTATTATACTTCTAATGCACTCCGCCTTGAGAAACAGAATATGTGTATAATCTACAGCTGATTTATGAGCAAAGGATCAGGGTCTGACAATAAGTAAGCCTGGCTTTGAAGTTTGGCTTGTTAGTTCAAGAAGGAGAAGGACTTGGATTTACAACTCAACACTAACCTCTGTCTTGACTTAGCATTTCAAAATGCATGTTCTAACATCTGCTGGTGACAACTCAGCAAAACACTCCATAGATCATGTGAATGATTTCATTTGATAATCAGAATAAGTTTGGGATTTGGAGAGTATCATTATCCCCATTTTACAGACTAAGGAATTAAAACTAAGAGAACTTACATGATTCACCCAAGGTTGTACCACTATTAAATTAATGAAGCTGAAATTGATCTAGTTTTTCCAGTTCCAACTCCATTGCATTTTATGAACCCTGAGAGATTGCTACAAAAGAATGCACCAGTCTATATAAACAGACTCATCCCTTGTATCTGCAAACAGATCAAGATGCATGCTCTATAATGAAGAGAAGAGTTATCTTCACGTATAATTTGGGTAAGCTCAAACAGCAATTTGTGCTCCTCAGAGCTCACACTTGGCCAAACTTAGCACAAGGTGCCATGCTCACATGGCCTCAAAGTACCTAAGTGGCAGCAGGGATAGGATTGTTCTGAGTTCCCCCAGATAACTTCTCTACACCTTCCTGGTGATTTTAGTTGTCAGAATAACAGAGACCCGACATGTGATCCCTCAGAATGTGGCTGCTCAGCTCTATTCTAACACATTTGGAGTGACCTCAGGTCTGGAGAGAGATTCATTCATTCCCAGTACAAATTCAGACAATATTCTACAGCCTAGTAGAAAAAAGGCAAGCTTATAAATCATGTTTTGTTTGTGTTTCTTGTTTCTTTTTAGAGTCACTAAAAACAGAGAATCTTGGAAAATCTGACTTCTTCTAAAAGAACACAACTCATCAAATGCTGCTTGAAATCTCAAAAAATTCATAGGCCTACAAAAAAAGCCCCTGAGATTAAGTGAATTTGCTTCCATATAAAGAGTCTTCTGTTCTTCCATCTTGGGTAAATAAATGGAGTTTTGGCAAAACACTAAGAGCAGGCAAGTTCTGCAGGAATTTCAAGCCCTTTTGTCAAATTACAAACACTATTTAAGCTATCCTGAAAATTCCACTAAATTGGAAAGGAGTCAAGGACCTAGGACTTTGTTCATAGAAATGAACAAAGCAAAGATTCACAGAGAAGCACAGGTGGAGAGAGGTGGGATGTTAGACTCCCATGAGCCAAGACACATGCCAGCCAGAGGGAAAAGATTTCTCAGGACCCATGCAGCGGGTTGTGTAACACACCCAAGATGAGAAGTATCCAGCTGATGCCTACAGACAAGTCTCCTTCACTGACCTTCAGAATTGTGGTTTGTGTTCAGTACAAGTACTTTAACTGTAAAGTGAGATTCAAAGGCATCCAAATTATAATTTATCTGATGGTTTCCTTCACCCAACAAAACAATCAACCTATTTGAAAGATGGAAGGATAAATATAATATATGAGCCCCCTAATACTGTTCTAATCCCTTGGTTACAAGCAACAGGAATTTAAATAAACTTGAAAAAAAAATTCATCATAAGCAAAAAATAAATTTTTTGAAAAGAAATTACATGATTCAGAAGACAGGGAAACTGGGCAATATGGTCACATAAAGAAGAGAACCAGGGCCATTCTGAGCACTAAGTAACATGAGTCAGTGGGTGAGCACTTTGACTAAGAAACCACAGTGTTTTCTATCCTCCTGTCTCCTTGTTTAAGATTTAAATTGAGGAGCAAGAGAATCTGAATGGCCTACTTTGGGTTACACATTCAGTCTTGGAGTGGCCATGGAACAGCTTCCATGACAGCTCCATTAAGACCACATGCCCTGGTTTGATTTATCCAAGATCAGGTAGCTGTAAGAAGTTAGTTTCATCCTGTGGTTTTCTATTCAGATTCACATGTCTATTTTTGTACCAATATCATGCTGTTTTGATCACAATGGACTTGTAATATAGCCTAAAATCTGGTAGGGTGATAGCCCAGCTTTGTTTTTATTACTCAGAACTGCCTTGGCTATTTGGGATTTTTCTGGTTCCATACAAAACAAAGAATTATTTTTGCCAAATTTTAGAAGTATGATATTGCTATTTTCATGGAGATTGCTTTGATTCTGTAGATTGCTTTGGGAAGCACAGACATTTATCAAATGTACTCAATACTAATATGAAGCCAGAAGACTATCTGATGCATGCCCACATAAAAGAACAGCTCATTTCCATTCAAGTTGGGGAGGTAATGAGAGAGGGGAGGGGGCTGGGGTGCTCTTACTGAGTGGGCATGGTGTGGGGGGGTTGGCAAACCTTTTGTATGTGGTACATAACCACAAGAGAGACTCTACCTAACAAAATTAAATATTTTGACCCAGTTGTTTGTTCACTCACATTAATCTGAAATAAATGTACTTAAAAAAAAAAAAAAAAAGAGGCTCAGCACCCATTGCACAGTGGTTAGGGTGCCAGCCACATACACTGAGGCTGGCAGGGTCAAACCTGGCCTAGGCCATCCAAGCAAAAATGACAACTGCAACAGAAAAAGAGCATTGTGGTGGGTGCCTATAGTCCCAGCCACTTGGGAGGCTGAGGCAAGAGAATCACTTAAGCCCATGAGTTTGAGGTTGCTGTGAGCTGTGATGCCATAGCACTCTCCCCCTGGTGACAGCTTGAAACTCTGTCTCAAAAAAAAAAAAAAAAAAAAAAAAAAAAAAAAAAAAGAAAAAAGAAAAAGGAAACCCACATGCAATGGCAAAATGAAGCAAGTCTTGGCTGGCCAGAACAACAAAATAAATGCAGAGCTCTCCAAGGAGATTGGGTGGGGATCACCTGAACGACAGCCAGACTTTATGTAACACTGTCAGCTCAAATTTAATTTATGCGGTATGAGAAGAGCTCTTAGCGAGTGTGGAGATCAGGAGAATCGGGGACTAGCATCTAGTTTCTGATACCCAAACCTAATTTGGGGGTACGCAAATTTTGTTTATCATACATCTCAAGGTTTTCTACACATTGACTTTCTATCAAAGTGATTCACAGATACAAAATATGCTTAGAAGTCCACATATACAGAAAGATGGTTGTAGGAAATTTTAAGACTGGCATTCAACAGTCAGTGAGTTGTGAGTCGTTCCAGGAAATCATTTATTGGAAGTATTGTCGAGCTGCCAAGTTTAATCAGAAACATTATTTAGCGAGCAAAGCCAGAAATGTCGGTCTTGATTCAAATCCTATCTGCTAGTAGGAATGCAGATGTGTTTAATTTTTGACATAAGGTCAAGAACAAGTGAACACTGAGGAAATAAATAAACTTGGATGCAGCTAGTCTCTAAAAAGAACAGAACAATAGAAAAATACCATCACGAACAATAAAAATAATAACTGCCAAATATGATGGAAGCTACCAAAGACTCATTAGCACAATGTTTAAGCAGGAATAAAAGTAGAAGGAACGGGTGCTGTTCTATGTGGCCAAAATGATGCATAGTAACAAAGAATTAGGGGAAATTATTTAGTTTGTACTAATAAGTTTATTTTTCTTTTGCTCATTTCACACTTAAAATGAACACTAAAGACTGTAGACAAATGAATTTGGCTTCAATGTTTAAGTAGATAATTAGGTGAAATGGTATGGGATGAAATTTTCTCATAAAGGGTAATTCCACTACATGATCTAAAACTCAATTATAATATATAAAATGGCTTTCTTTTCTTTGGGTGCCTCTGAGTAACATCTTTCTTATGCTTGCTTTCTACCTGGTGTTTTGATTTGTGTATTATAAGGTTTGAGAATGGCTTCCAGTTAATTCTGGCAGATTCTAAGGTAACGCCAAGTACTGGCTGGTATACTCACGATTCTCTTTTACATTCAGGGAGCTGTATGGTTGTTTCTACTTAAAGAAGGCTCAAGAATTTCTGACTGTAGCACTATCTCCATGTTCTCTGAGATATGCCCCAAGCATCACCCACAGAAGAGATGGAGACTTTATATCTTTTGTTTTACTCTGGATGGAGTTGAAAAACCTCTTAGTAAAATATCAAAAGAATAAAAGAGCAAGCATCCAACGTACTCAATACTAATACAAAGCCAGTAGATGATACAATACACAAGTGCATAAGAGAAAAACGCAATTCAATTCAAGTTGGTGGGGGTGTTGGGGGGATGGGAGGAGGGAGGGAGATGGGTGTGTTCCCACTGAATGGGCACAATGTAAGGGTACGGGGCACACCTCCTGGGGGCAAGGCACAACTACAACAGGGACTCTGCCTAACAAATGCAAACATTGAAACCTAATTGTACCCTCACATTAAGCTGAAATAAATAATAAAATAAAATACAAATTTAAAAAATCCTCTGCTTTGGTAACACAGAGGAAGAAACTTTGGAGAACAAAGATGTAGTTCAACCTCAGTACATTTGTTTTAAGTGTGCTTCTCAGACAGTTAATGAACTCAACAACTCAACAGAAACTTTCAGTGACAAGAAAAACTACTTACTTTTGCTTCACCTACATAATATATACGTTGTTTAACCAAGGCCTATAGACATCATTAATGTATTTATTTTAATTGACATATAAAAGTGCATATGTTTACTATGTACAACATGATGTTTTGATGTGTGTACATATATATATACATATATATATATATATACATATATATATATATATACATATATATATATATATACATATATATATATGGTGGACATAAAGTTTGTGTGCAATTTAAAATAGTTTAACATAGTAAATTGCCCATGAACTTTATAGACACTTTATAGAATGACTAAATCTAGGTAATTAACATATGCATTACCTCAAATGGGTATCAGTTTTTGTGATATTTACCAATTTAAAGTACTAAGTTCAATGTTAAAAAATTTCAGCTCTAGTAAAACTTTGCCAGTTGACACCTGAATGCCAAACTTCCAGGGAACATTTCTATTTCTCCTGATAAACATAAACATAGCTAGATTCTTGCATTTGAAATTAAATATTATTTTATAAATAATTATTCTGTATTGTTTTTCTGTGATTTTTCCAAAGTCAAAACTGTATTTTCTCAAAATCTACAAACTATGGCATCAATGAAGAAGCTGATAATTGGACTTTGAACTCATTGAAACTACGAACTTCACCTTAAAAAGAAGAGGCAGCTCCCACTAATTCAGCATGAGGTTTATAAGGAAGAATCCCTACATTCAAGAATCCCTACATCCAAATGCATCCCAGATGCAACCATGCCTAGAATACGTACATGTGTGATGTTCTAAATGTTAAGGAAGGAGCCAGGGGAAGCCACTGATAACCAAATTTGAGTTGATTAAGTTGTTCGTCTAAATCATAAGTTCTGTGAAAGCTGGAATTCATCCCAAACATAAAATCAACATTTCTGCAGAGAATGGACAGGATCAGAGAACAGATACATTACCAGGCCTCTTCCTGATCTCTAGGAACACAGAAATGCTGACCCCTACCAACCACATACCTGCTTAATACCAACCTGTGCAATGACCATTTCTTTGGGAAGTTTCTCATTATCCATTATCATGTCACCATGCCACTCTCTAACTGCATCATGTACCATAGTTGCAATTTTACACTAAATAGTCTGAATCTTTCATTTCTCTTTTTTAATTCCCTTTGTCTAGGAGCTGCACAAGTCCCCCCACCCTTTTTTTTTTTTCACTGTTGTGACCTTAAGCACCTCATGTAGTACCTGGAACATAGTAGGTGCTCAATGGGTATTTGTTAAATAATTGAATGGATGACTCTTTGGAGTAAAAAAAAAAAGTAATTTTTGTCCATGGGTTGTTAAAGAAGAAAATCCAAAGAGGGAAGAAAATTATTTCCTTTTAAGTAAATGAAAGTTGTAAGGTAAAAATTAGTTAAAAATTTAAGAAAACTTTGATGATCAGAATAAAACCTTACATTTTATTCCAATAATGAAAGTGAAGTTCAAAAAGGTGAATTGACTTAATGTAAGTCTCACAACTAGTTAGCAGTGGATGTGGGTATAAATCTCTTCCTCCAATGCTCTCTCTATAAGTCCATGTTTTCAAATGTAAGTAAATATGCACCAATGGTGCATAATGCAAGGGTACATGTCGGATCTATTAGTATAGAGCATAAATGTCTTAACACAATCACTAAGTAAACTAGACGAGGTATATATTAACCAGTGTGATGTAAGCGTTCCTAATTCTATATGAAATCAGCACATTGTATCCCACAAATTCATTAATGTATACGTGATCTATGTGTTTATGATTAAATAAAAAAAGTGAAAGAAAAAAATAATAAATGGATCAAAAAAAAAACGAATGTAAGTAAATCGTTAACTCTGATAAAATATAAGATCCATTTATTATTCTTGAAATTACTCTGCCAAAAATAAAGAAGAATCAGTTGAGACTGAAGGGCATATTAAATTCTATTTAATTTTTGAAAAGCTTCCTTTCAGAAAGAATACAGCATTATTATATCTATATATTTATTATGAAAAAACAACCAAGGATATGGATCTGAAGTAAATTACAAATCTAGGAACAAATGAGAAGGTAACAAGGTTTTACCTATATGAATATACAGCACTCAAAAAATACAACTTATAATTATACTCATTATTACTAATTCTGACATTTGTTGAAAACAAAGGCCTGAGAAAATAGTCTACTTGGGTGAAAATGATCATTAGTAATGGTCTGAACACTCAGGTGTTTCTGATAAACATTCATCCAGTAAGTACCTTTGGGGCAAGAAGTCATACACTTTGAAACCCAGAGTGCCAAGTAATTTTTACTTCACATATTTTTTCCAAGGGACAGCTGGCTCTGCACATTTGTATGAAGAGGATAGGGGCCAAATGTGATTCTGAAATTCTTCCCATGAAACAGAGATTGAAGGTTTTCTGTTCTGTATGGAGCTGGTCGCACTAGTAGCTTAGCCCACACTAACTCAGAACTGTTCTGCCTGCAGCTCAATTCCATACCATTCCAAAGTGTCTCTGATTTAGTTTCTAATTATGTAAGATATTTGCCTTTAGTTGTGCAAATAGGTAACACCTAGAAAAGAAAATGAACCTCTATCCTGTCGTAGAATAGACACTTGCATTTAGTCAGTTATGAGATGAAATTCTAACAAAAAAGAGTACCCTTACATAGAATGGCACTACCAATCCTGAGAGGGGAACGTTCTTGAATGTTGCAGCAGTGCACCTAACACATTAAGCAGATAACCAAGGAATAATGCACCAAAACTTATTAGACCCTCTTCGCAGTACACACTTAAATATCTTGGCAAAAAAAATCTAAAGTACTTCACGTCTAACTTGAAAATGTACTAAGTTAAGCATTCATTTACACAGAACGGCTTAAAATTTTTGTGCTCTATTAATTTAATTTTTAAAGTTGATCAAAATTGAGTGGACAAAATTAACAACCATGCCCTGAATCGTACGTGTCTCTTTTAAGTCAAAGAGTTTGCTGTCCTTTTATACTTGTTGGCTGAAGCATGTCTTAACTTATCCAAATATACATTTACTATCTTCCTGAAGACATTTTTACAACATTGCCAAAGCCTTGTATTAATGTTTTACATTTCTTTTAAATGCATTTTTGAAAGAATCAGCACTTTGCATTTGTTATTTTAGTTAATGTGATAAAACTACTGGGAACTGAGGGAATAGTAATATATAAAAGTTCTTTCTTTTTAATTTTTAAATATTAATATTTAAATATTAAATATTACTTGAGAACCATTCTCTTATTTCCTTCATACACTAATTCTAAAATTGGTCAAAATCTATGTTCGACAAAGGAAAATTTTTCTCTGTGTGTGGTTTTATTTTTACATTTTGTATTTTTGAAATGAGAAGATAAAAAATTGCAAATCCAATTTTGGAGTAAAATTTACAAAGAGCAATTAAATGGTTTGTCCAAATGTTCAAAAGGAATGATAACAAAAGATGATCAAGGTACAGATCTATAATCAATGGTCAAGTGATATTCTAATGAGGCAACATGACATAGCGTTTTAAAGTTTTCTACTTGTAGATAAATGGGACTGAGTGTCATTTTTTAGGGAGATAAGGAAGGTATAGTAGATGACTTAAGACAAATAGACTTTTTAATTGCTGGTCCAAAGAAATTGATATACTATCACTTACAACACATTTCCTGTATTCCAAGGTAATTAAAAGATCTAATAACCTTGTATACATTTGGTGTGCAATCTAACAATAACAATTGTCATCTAACAATAATCATAGCACATTCAAATTTTCATTGAAAATTCATTCAGTTTCATACAGTTACTCTGAAACACATGCAGCTCCCATTTAATTTCTTATAAATTCAAGTATCAATTGAGGAAAACATTCAATTATGTTAACTGTTTAAGTATATTAAGGCATGGGGTATTTTAATTGATTCATTTAGTTTTCCAGTAGTGTCTATATATTTCTTGTTGTTGCTGTTGTTTAGCTAATCAAAACAAAATGGGACATATGTAAGTATGAAATTAAATTAGCATCACAAAAGACTGTTTATACAGCACAAAAAGAAGTTTAAAAATGGCCCCTTTTGATGAACTTGATTAGCATAGAAGATTAGACTAGTTAATTTGGACTCAATCACCTATTCTTTCACTGATGATTTTTCTAGATCAATTGCAAATTATCATTTGTGCCATGAGTTGAAATAGAGACTCAATATCTAATAAAAATTAACTTGATTTTTCAAAGACAGATTATTTTGTTGTTTCAACCAGATTAGTATTTCTTCTAAGGGCTTTTTCTTTAATTATAAGAAAAAATAATACGCTTATAAAACCATTCTGTGAGTTAGCATCTGCCTCTTAAACCCAAAGGTGTGTCTAGAAGCAGAATTTTGTTCAACTCGGTCCATTGCCTTCATCTATCTATACGCAAAACTCCTTGGAGCCAGAATTTATACAGCTAGGGATTTTTTGAATGATTTCCTTTTAAACACATAAACATCATAGCTGAGCAAAATGAGGGTAGAGATAAATTGACCTGACCTAGATCAGAAAGTGGCAGAAATAGTTGTTGAATTGAAATTGGCAGAGTCAGAACTTAGAGTAGATTTGGAATCAGAAAACTGGGATGCTTTCCTCAGAAAAACATTTTAGCTCCCTATTCATGGGGAAAAGGTAGGTGTTGAGAGGAAAGAAAAAAAAAATCAGATGATTTATTATGAAACAGTGTATATACAGTAAGATGGATTAAATAAATCCAATGTTTGAAAGTAGAGCAGGGTGACTGACTATCCTTAACAAAAACACGTAGTTACTCAGATGATGGACATCCTCAAATGCCTTACTCAGTCACTATGCGTTATATACATGTAACAAAATTTCACATGTACCCCCAAATGTGTGCAAACTGAAATCACTTAAATTTTTGTTTCAAAAAAATAAAAGCAAGTAGGAGAAAAAAGACTTGGTGCACATAAATACCAAATTGCAAAACCCAACTGAAACAAAATATTCAGCCATAGTCCATTCTATGTTATTTCATGGGAATGTGATTTGAAGGTGCTTTCAACTTCTGTAGTCCTGAAAAGCTGTATCATTTTATATTTATATGAAGACTATATGAGAGTTTATAGCATCTCTTTGCATCTGTACCAATGCTGTTCTGAAAGTTCTTTTGCAGACTGATCTATGAAAAATGAGCATGAAGTTTCCCTTTGCCTCCTTGTCAAACTGTTCCAAAGCTTGAGCAGTTTCAGCTCCTAAATGGGGCAGTTAGCTTCTTTAATATCAAATTCCTCATTGGAGCAAAAATAACATTAGTATAAGTGCTGAGGATTAAGTAATACTGCATGGAAAGTTCTGAGCCTAGTGCCTGACACATAGTGGGCTCAATATGTTTGAACCCTCATATTAAACTGAAATAAGAAAAGAGTGCTCAAAAATGTTTAGGACACTGAATGGCTCTAGAATTCTATTTCATCACCACCTGAATTTGGTATTAAATATGTAAACTATACAACAGATAACATTCACTTATGTTATTGTATTATAGTACATGCTAAATACATATTAGGAAATGTAGTAACATTTACTTACTGTGCAAGAATAACAAATGTAGAATCACTGAAAAAGTTGCTAAATAATTTCCTATTCATTTTTTATGTCAGGATCAGAAGAATAATAAAATCATTTTTTATACCATGAGCACAACCCTCTTTGCTATAAATACATAGCAAAGTTCAAGTGAGTCAAAGACTGTAATGAGAATTCTGGCTCAAACCAGAGGAAGTACTCAGATACAATTCCATCTGGGTATCAGACACAGAAACCTAACCAATTGTTCCATCTTATCCAGAAATGAAACTGATCACTTGTACAAGAGGGATGTTTACACTTTGATTATTTTTTGAAGAAAAGGTTCCAGTGGGCATCACTAAAAGTGGGGCTAAGATGGGTAGTGACGATCAAAAGCCTCCATTCAGTTGAACAATAGTCAATGGCAGTAGAATTTTCTTTAACAATCTGAAAACAAGTAAGCAGCTATTGGATATTTTTCAAATCCTGTTCACTGCAGCTTTTTAGTTCGTGCCTTTTATTTTTACCTGAATTGCTGAAAAAGCCTCTTAAGCATCTTGCAATTTGACTCCCTAAACTCCACCTCATTCCCTCAGCCCTCATCACCTGTGCACCAATGTATTCTCCATGCTGCTTGCAGACTGCTCTTCTGATGAAAAATCAGATCAAACAAATGTCATTTCCCAATTTAAAATCCATTGGCTGTAAGGGAACTTTAGTTTGCAGGTATGACACAATCTACACACTGGTTTTTAAACTTCAGTGTGTATCAGAAGCACCTGGAGGGTGAATCAAATCACAGATGCTGATTCAGTAGCCAAGGGTGGAGTCTGAGAACTTGCATTTCTAATCCAGTTCCTGGTGATGCTGACACTGTTAGTCAGGGGAACATGCCCAGAACCATGCTCTCCCAGTTCATGCCTGTACACTGTGCCCCCCTGCTCTACGTGGTGTCCTCCAAATCCCCAGATTCATTACGTTCTTTCTAGTCTGTGTTTCTGCTTATGCTAATTCTTCTACTTGGCATGCTTATCCCCTTTGCCCGCAGGTTAATCACTGCTCACCTCTGTTCTCCTGACAGCACATTTTCCTTCTCTCCTATTATACCAGTGTCATATGCTATAATTGCATGTTCTTTATACTTGAAGGCTGGCTGTTTATCTTTATATACTCAGTGCCTAGCAAACTGCCTAACACATGGTAGGTAGGAAAGCATTCAAATGTTTTTTTTTTTGTTTGTTTGTTTAATTTCAATGAATGTTGGTGTAATAACTCTATATCAAGTACAATGACTCCAATACTTTGGCATCCTGCTCATGACATGAGGGTTTTCTGTTTTGTTTTTAATTATACCACTTCAACTTAGTGATTAATGGGAACATCCTAAGAGTCCATGTGCTTGTCTGGTATGGAAACAAGAAACTGAAGAGACTGCAGTCTCCTCTTCACGTGTCACAGAGGATGAGCTGGGCAGGAGGTCTGCCGCCTGAATCCCTAGGATGATCAGAGAGAGGCTATCACAAGAAGCCCGTGAAGGTCTAGACTGCAGAGCACCCTCTGCAGGGATCCCTGACAAGTATTTTTATTCTCTGGCTTGGCTAGATGATATGTGTGTGGGTTTAAATTTTTAATGCCACATAGCTTTCATCTAATCATACACTACTTGGTGTACGATTGAAC
Source organism: Loris lydekkerianus (assembly GCA_963574355.1). Taxonomy (NCBI): domain Eukaryota; kingdom Metazoa; phylum Chordata; class Mammalia; order Primates; family Lorisidae; genus Loris; species Loris lydekkerianus. The sequence goes on along the minus strand of CAUYPK010016152.1, from coordinate 8,116 downwards.
AGTAGATTCAAAGATTAGAGTCCTTTTAGAACACATCAAGACATGATTATATTTCAAGCCAAAGTGAAGGTCTGAACACACATCACCTAGTTGTAAATACAGATGTCAAAGTTGACTGCATAGATGGTTTATAGTCTGTCATCAGCCAAATAAATTACTTCCATTCCAGTCATATTCAGAAAGAAAATCGAATTCCTTGAAAAGTAATGAGTTTTTTACACTTCCAATGCTAAGAACTTTTCTTGGTTAAAATATCTTTCTACTGTTGTACTGATTTAGCTTGTATCCCAAAGCTCTTAAAGGGCATTACCTTGTAGTACATTAAAATAGCTGCAATGACCAAAGTATATCTAGAGAATTGTCAAGTTAAAATGTTATATGCAAAGCTCAACCTCCATGTATTAAAGAAGGCTCACAACTGTAAGAATCACTGTTTAGAAAACCATTCAGACTGCTGTCAATATTTCATGCATTTAGGCGAGGCTGGGTCCACAGGTCCCAAGTCAACCACAGCTGACTCGGCATTTACTGTATTTGTATGAGGAATTCAAATTAGATGATTAACGTTTTCCCACTGAGCCCATTGATTACAATGTACTCTTACTTTAATGCTGGAACCAGCTATTATCAATACATTGTAGGAAACAAGCAGTCTACACATGATAGTAGGATTAAAAAGAAAGCTGTTTGCCTACTTTTACAATGATATTAATAGCAGAGATGCTCAGCTGTTTCTGGTTCATTACACTCTCCACAGTCCCCAAATGTTAGGAACTGAAATAAACTTAAATATAATCCAAATACTTTTTCGAACTTTATATGCATGATAATTGCCATAAAGTAATTTCTACTTTATTTCCAATTGTACTGCTTTTATTTGCAGAGAGACATTCTCAGAAATTTCATGCCAATAAATAATGAGCTCCTTTGTTCAGGTGGTTTTTGGCTTAGCTCTTTCCTACTGGTGACACAAACTCCTTACAATTCTCTTAATAGTTTGCTCCATTTTCAGGAATCTGGTTCTTCTTTCACTGTTCCTGTATTCTGTTCATTAGCAGCAAGTCACTAGCCCAGCACATCCTCAAGAGTCAGGGATTACTGGGAATTAAATCTATCTCTACCATATCTTCATATTAATTTCTCATATATTGACTCTGGGCCTTGCTAACTGCTACTTTAATAATTGTTTTATTTTACTCTAGAGTTTACATTCATAAAATATGGTTCTCTTTTTTAACATGCTTAATATTAATAATATTAATAAAATTTATTAACATTAATTAATATTAAAATGTTAATATTAAATTAATATTAATAATACTAAATATCAATAATATCAAAATCACACCCTCAGAAAAACTTCTCTTATTTAAAATATCTTGTAAGTTATAATGTTCTCTGATAGAAAGATTTCAGATTAAAATTCACATTTAAAAAATGCATTCTTATTTTTAAAAATTGCAGGATGCAGAAGTTTACAACTTTTAAGCTTTAGGAGTTCAAATTCTAAATTATAAGATTTTTATAAAATGTCTTGGATAGGTGTTACTCGCTTGGCAGCATTTATAAATTTGACGTACTTTTAACTCTACATTTTGCTTTTCCTCTTTCAATCTATTAGTTCGATTATTAATGCCTGCGCTCTCTGTGTCTAGCAAATGCTATTTAACTCCCTCTCAATATCTAATGATGCCCTTTTACAAACCCAAACAAGAGAGTAAAAAGCCTCACAGCAATGTGAATATTTATTGGAATTTGAAGACAGATCACCTGCTGAAAAACAATATTCTGCAATAATATTCTGCAAAAAATAACAACTTCACTGCAGAATTTAAAAAATACAGAGTAACAGGAGAGTGAGTACTGGTGAATTGAGTTAAATGATTTAGAAGGTAATTTTTTTTTTTTTTTGTTAGATAAGCATGAAATTACTTCAAGTCAATGTGCCTTAAATTGCAGATGATGTTAAAGCTCAATATTTCCTTACTCAGCATTGACTTGAAACATTAAAGCTTTGTTAGTTCTTGCAGCAAAGGCTCAAGTAGTAGAGAATGGATCCCTTTTCTCCAAATGCTATTTCAATTTTGGGATTACTCAAAAGAGACAGAGGACTATTCACATTCAGTCATTCAAAAGCAAAAAAAAAAAAAAAGGGGGGGGGAGGGGGAATTCCACTCTCCACTTCTGGCAAAGTCTCGTATATTTTTCAAACCACTTTATTATGGTATGATTGACATACAAAAAGTGGTATCTATTTAATGTATACAGCTTTGTAAGTTTGGAGATAAGTATGCAACTGTGAAACCACCACACCATTTATACCACAAACCATCCTGTAACCTCCAAAAGGTTCATCCTGCCCTCTTCTTTACAATATACTATTTATTCTGCAGGTCTAGATATGAATAAAACTTACATGGTGAAGAATCTAAAATAGTCAGACTCACAGAAGCAGAGGGTGGAATGGTGGTTTCCAGGTACTGGGGAGAGGAAATAGGGGAAGGTATCGTTCGAAGGGTATAACGTTTCAGTTATACATGCTGAATACATCCTAAAGAGCTGCCGTACAGCCTGGCGCCTGGCCTCTAGTCAGCTGTACTGTATTCCATACTTAAACATTTGCTAAAAGAGTAGATCTTGTATGTTATCAAAAACAAAAATAATGCTGTATTTGTAAATGATATACTTAATTCAAAGACCAAGGGAAGCAGTTAAGAGAAGGACTTGAACAAACTGGATGCACAGGCTGATAAATGAGGGTGACTAACATATTTGTAAAATGAAGAGATGAAAAGAGGCTCCTTGCTCTGACAAGAACTGCTGCCTGTAGGGGAGGCCTGGCTGGAGAGACCCTCTGTCCAGCAGTGCATTGTGAAGAAATGTGAATAGCTGCTGACCCCGCAAAGCCATCACTGTCGGAAGGTGCTGTGCTCAGTGCATTAACATGCAGATGACACTAACAGTGTCTACTGTATCTTTTAGCTCTAAGAAGTGCGAATATGGTCCCAAATCAGTCCTGAAACATAGGCAAGTGTCCCCAGGCCGCCTCTGTTTCCAAAGAAGTACTTTACCAGCTCATGTGATGTACCAAATACAACGACAAGAGAGAACAATGTAATTTACCATGCTCCCATTTGTATTTAGTGAGAATAACATATGCTAGTGCAGCCTCACAGGTGCATAGTTAGAAATCTTGCCTTACTTGAACATCTTAATCACTGTTTATTTTACTAGGGGATTTATAGGTGAGCTCTCATCCCTCATAATTTAATTTTTTGATTGTTTATTTAAGAATCTATATACTGAGTGGGGTTTGTGAAACTATGCTGCAAAGCAATCTAATTACTTCCAAGTTCTGGTACATAGCTCCTTACTGCAAACATGTTCCGTCTAGCCATCTTCAGGAGGAGATTTGTTATTCAAAAGAAGAAAATCTTCAAGATAAGAAAGCTTTGATGATCAGTAATCTTGTAAGGAATTCCCAATGGCTTCTTTCCAATAATTGGAACCCCAAAGGAAAAGTATCAGATCTTTATCAATGTAATTATTGTCAGCCACAAATGTAAACAGGATAATCAGGACACTATATACTTTTATTAAAAAATAAAAAGCAATTAACACGTACTAATGTGGCTACAAAGGCGCCTCAGTATTAAGAGAAGTCAACTTCACTATAAACCTTGAATGAAAGGCAAGGATTAGATTTTCAAATTGTCTAAGGAAACTTTTGGCCCTATTTCTTAATAATATGGGACAGCCTTAAGCTCAATTTCCCCAGTTAAGATTATTGCTGCATATGTCTCTTTGCTAATCAGTACTAATTATCTCTATCTTTAAAAGAAAAAAGCAATATTGTCAGATAGAAGCTTGAGGACTTAATAATAACAGAACAACAACAGCAACAAAAAGTGCTTCAAACAGAGAAAGAGCTGACTATGACCTTCTGTGCAAAGTAAACGGTATACAGGCCTCACAATTCCCATGTGAAGAGCACTTCCTTTTTTTTTCAGTCCATTTAAGGGACATAAGTTTATAGGGCACGTTTCTAGCTTTCCGGGCTTAACTCATAGAGGAATTCTTTGTTAGGTCTCCTAGGAGGGCTTATACATAGTAGCCACTCAATAAGAATTTAGTTGAAACAGTACACATGAAAAATTTAAAAATTAAAATAAACATGTGATGTTTCTTTAAGAGTTCAGGGAAGAAAGGAGATGACATTTGGTACAGACGATGATCACTTCTGTATGTGGGGACTGCTATCAGGGCACAGGTGAGGGGACACAGGCTTGGCAATTTGCTATTCTCTACAACAGAACATCAAAAAGGCAAGTGCAGGTTGAAACTGCATTACTCAATTCTGTTTCATGCCATGGCCTACTCCCAGTCAAAGTTTTACATAATTAGCAAGTTCAGTCTGCTCGTCCATCAGACCTACTACAACCTTATCACTTCACACACCACTAATATTTTCAGAGTCACTAGTAGAATAAGATAAAAACTAATCTTAAGGGATATAATTATTGAACAGCTACTTTTCCTATATTTTCATGTGTCCAAGGAAAGCCTGTATTATAAATGCACTTAGATGATTTAGTTTTCCAAACTAACTAAATGCCAAGAGGCAGGAGGGAAACCTTTAAAAGCAGTGTCAAAACTTAGGTGTAAAAATAAAAACCTTATCTAGCATAAGGAAATGATAAATGTTTGAGGTGGGGAATGTTCCATTACCCTGATTTGATTGCTACACATGCTATACCTGTATCAAAACATTGTACATACCACAGAAATATGTATGATTATGCATCCATAATATTAAAAATAAAAAATAGTCATAAGTAAATTAATAAAAATGTCACAGTAGCTACAGAAATGTCCTTCCAATTGCAAAAGAACATGATACAGCCTTTCACCACTTAGGAACCTCCATGGCTTAGCTGCAGGAATGCCTCCGTCTTGGTATTTTGCATCTAAGAAGTCAATATCTTTGGAGGCTTATCACGTATGAAATTCTTCATTCCTAAGTATAATACTATCTCTAACCTCACAGTTTAACACAAGTTTCCTGAGAAACGTTGAAAAATGGAATGTGGAAGAAGTTAATGACAGCAACATTAGATCTGCCCCGACTGACAAGTTAGTGAAGAAGACAGTATCACCATTTACAACATGATACAAGTGATCAGAGGAATTGGGGAAAAGGAGGAAGTGGAGTGGGGCCTTTAAAAGTAGGTGTGATTTTAACAAGCAGAGAATGGGGAGAAAGACATTCTTACACGGACAGCAGTCCAAACAGGAAGAATCTCCAGCACAAAGGCCCCAAAACAAACAACGGTACAAGAAACATCAGAAGTCTGCTTCTCAAGTCACGAGTTCGTTCAGATCGTTATCCTGGGATACAAAGCCATCATAACAATCACCATTTATTGATCTTATATTTTTAACTGTCATGACACTCTGTACTTAATGTATATTACCTTATTTAAGGCTCACCACAGCTCCAGAAATGGACCTTATTGTTCCTAGTTTATGAATGAGAAAACTTAAGCCTTAGTGAGGTTAAGCAACTCGCTAAGGCCTGAAGTATGGCCAGCGTTCAGCCCAGATGGGATGAGGCACAGACCTCGCTTCTGCCACGGTGCTACCTGGCCTAGTGGGAAACAGGGGTTTAAGCTGCAGCTTACGGAGCTCTGAATGCTACAACCAAACGGCTCTTTGAAAAACATTAGAAAGGAATAGAATTAGCTCAGTATTCATATCCAGGGTAGATGTAAGGGCAAAAGACTAGAAGCCACTTTTAACCCTTCAGGGAGAGGGGAAAGGCCTGATAAGCCAGGCCAGGGGGGTCTGGAGAAGGAGGCCTGGAGGAGCCAGCGGACGCCGAACACTGTTGGCTTTGATTCTCCTTTGGAGTATGGATCGCTATTGTCTGCTGCTCCCTCAGGCTGTGTAAAAAGGAAAACTATAAACATTCATTAATATCTATTTAATACGACGTATTGGTCAATAAATTCCATAGTGTTTTATTTTAGAAATTTGGACTCGGATGGGTTAAATAACTTACTTAGCGTTAATACCCGAGCAACAGAGCTACCTTTCAGATGTGGGTCCAAAGTCCACGCCTCTCGCTGCCACTGCCCCATCTGTGCAGGCAAGTGGAGTTTGCACTGGAAGGTGCTGAGGGTAGGGGAAGGTGGAAGGGGACACAGGAAATCATTCCAATTCCTCACATCACTTTATAAATCATGTCTGCTACATTTTTCAAGATGTTCCCAAGAATTCTTTAATGGTGCTTTTGAAATATAAAGTCATAATAGAAAAAGTTAATTTCTCCTTCAAGTTATGCAACACAATTATTTTAGATGAACTAAAAAATAAATTTTATGATATATAATCCCCTCTTTTAAAAAGCAAAACAAAATAAAAAGTCCTAAAAAAAAAATAAAGTTCTAAATGCTGGCAAGCTTCTGTGATTCAAATGAGCTTGATGTCATATTCACAATTTGTGAAGATACTTGAAAATCATTTCAAGGTGAAATAATTAATGAAGTACATTAACACTTCAAGGAGGCGTTGGAAATGCTGAGGAGAAAAGACTAGAACTAACAGAGAAATCCTTTTTTAAAATTATTAGTGAGTTCCAAAGGTACTGAGGTTCCTTACAAGAAGAATAAAATAGGTGCTGATGGAATTATCCCTATAATGAGTTACTTGGGATTTAAAATTTCAAATAAGCCCATAGTTAACAAGAAATGTTCTAGTCAGTATACATGAAAATAACTTAATTCTCTGAATCAAAGAGTATGAACAATAAAACAACTTTAGGCTATACAAATATTCAAGGTTTCTTCATTTTTCTTTTTCTCCATAACATTCCCTCCTGTTTATCTAATTGACTTTATTCAAAAGCCGGATCAATTCTATTACATATGAATTTCATCAAATGCCATATACGTCAGACATCACATGTATGGTTTTTATCTTGATTGATTTGTAAATGCACCCAAATACTGTGGTACCACCTCGGCCTTCCTTCTATTTTCCAATTCCTCCTATACCTAGCGTGTTAGTCCATTTTGCACTGCAACAGAGGAAATACCTGAAACTGAGTAATTTAAGTTTTATGTCTCGGAGTTCTGCAGACTGTGCAAGAGTGGCCCCAGCATCTGCTTCTGGTGAGGGCTTTGGGAGGCTTCCAATCAAGGGGGAAGTGAAGGGGACCAGGCGTGTCACATGGTGGGAGAAGGAGCAAGAGAGAGAGGAGGTGGTGCCACGATCTTTTAAATAACCAACACTTGTGAAATTATAAAGTAAGAGCTCAGGCACTTTTGTCGGAGGACACAAAGCCATTCTTGCAGGATCTAACCCCAAGACTGAAAGGCCTCACACTTTGCCTCACCTCCAACACTGCGGAGGGAATGTCAACATGGGATTTGGTGGGGACATGTATCCAAACTACATCACCTAGCTAAATTTGCTTTTATGTTTATTTTCTTTAATATTAATATGTCTTCTGAAATCTTTACTTCACTATCTTTACTTACTTTACTATCTCCTTTTTGACTGTCCACTGGACTTCACGACCACACTTAATTAAAACATTGTAAGGCCAAGAACACTATTTACAAATCTTCCCATATTATCATCATCCTTCAATACCTTCTTGTCAATAATCTCTATGGTCTGAATGATCTATTGTGAGAAATAAAATGTGTTTTATGAGGTTCTAAATACCACGCTACTGAAATCAAAGTTCACAGCACCTCCATGAAGACCACATCCAAAGGACTCTCGGCCAACCTCTTTAGTCATCTGGCCAACCTTTTATTCTTTTCTTTTAAGTCCCAGCGAGGTGATCTTAGCTACCATACTCTCATTCTATTTAGGTTGTTTCAAAAGTTTTGTCCGTTTTAATGTCATGTGTTTTTGTAGCTCCATATCTCAATAAATATTTATTCTACTGTGTTGTGGTATATACTGATCGATGGAGAATTTTGTACTCTATACATTTATGCTGTTCATTTTTTTCTACTTTTAATTTTTTTTTATTTTCAGCCTATTACTATATGACGTCATTAAGCGATTTTTGGCCAATTTTTCTCTACGAATTCAAATTGAA